>ML675611.1:38358555-38400720 GCA_007922155.1 Mesoclemmys tuberculata
GATCATATTGGTCCCTTCTGACCTATGAGTCTATGAGTCTATAATACGTAAAGCTACTTGTAACACAGTTCTGAAATGGCTAGCTTTCAAGCTGCCTTGTGCCTTTTAAGTCTCTGAGGTAGACTAGCCTATAAGTGAGACTGTATTGAACACAAGACTCAATAACTGCATTCTGGTGACTGTAGCATTTTATATGTTGACAGGATTGGCTGGATTCCGCTTTCTGATTTCAGAACATTGTTCTAAAGCTTCTTGTTGTGCTGTGTGTTCCTTCCAGGTTTCAGAAACTGTTTTTCCACATCTGACACTTGCATATTTTTACTGATGAAATTCTGGAAAGTGACCAGTTATCCCTCCTGAAAACTCTAGTGTGTCCTCTTGTGTGACTCTCCAGGATTGGTGCACCCATTGAAGGAGGAAAACACTCAGTTAACTGGCCAAAGCATCTGAGTGACTGATATCCACACCCACAGACTCCCTCACTTCCCCTAGTCCTCACCAGTTCTGTTTTTGGAACTGGAGACCCCATTGTCAGTTACTTGCACAGTGAGGTACGAATAACATACATTTAGTTTATAGATCTCAAGTATAAAGAGAAATGACTATGAACCTGGCTTGACTCTGCTTGTTATTTCTGTGGCTAGGCAGTTTGGATATACATCTGGGGATTGGCCACAGGTTAAAATAACTCTAACACTGTGTTGAGTTGTTACTAAAATTCAGCAGATCATTTTATGTATAATGAGAAAAGTTGCCCAGGCAAGTTTGACTCACTCTTTCTTTGGCTGCCAGGGCACACAGTGGAAGTGGATGTATGTTGTTCTGGGGTTTGGCAGCTGTTTCTTAAATTTTCATGTGGGCAGAGTATCTCAGCAGCTTGGGCCAGACACATCTCATCTTGTGTGCAAGATGTTTCTATGGGCAAACTAACCTAAAAAATAACTGACTTGGTTTAGCTGTTCATTTGCTAGTCTGTCGAGGAGAGAGCCTGGAAATCGTACTCTCAGTTGTAGGAGCACAGTGCTGAGAAGCTGTATTGTAATACAGGCTACTTGGCTGCTTTCCATTTCCTTATCTGGTAGGCAATGATTTTAGATAACGGTTTGGGAGATCTTCCTTTAATAAAGGATAAAATGGGTAAGAAATTGTTCATCTAGGTAAGGGGGAAACTCTGAAAGTTTAATAAAAAAAAAAAAAAAGTTAATACTGTACTTGGCAAACTCGTAGCACCTTTTATCTGAGCATCTCAAAGTACTTTACAATTTGATTTTGTTTTTAGTTTAGATTGACACCGCGTGTAATGAGAGCATCCTGTGAACTCACTGGGTGCCCTTCGAAATAATTTAAAAATACATGACAATAAACAGACCCGTTGATTCTGCCAATCAACTCAAGTAGCAAGAACGTAAATGACTGAAATGAATAAACTACACAGTTCCCAGAGTTCCACAGCCAGCCCTTACCAACACCATCCGTTTCTCACCAGCCAGTGAGAGAAGCAATAAGCAATTGCTTAGCATCAGTAAGTCTCACAGAACACCTTATAGCAATAGTAAGTATTAGCTCTATTTCATGGATAAGTTAAGTAATGCCCAGCAGTGTGGCATATAGAAGCACCTCCATATACTGGAAGTCAAGGGAGCAGATCACTCTCCAGAGAGGAGGAGGAGGAGGGGTGACCGGTTTTCTAACTCATGCAGTTCTATTCCTCATCAATCAACATACAGCAGAGATTTGAAGTCAATTTACTATCCTCTGGTATTTGAGAGAAATAATACACTTCAGGTTCAAGCATGCAAATATCTCCTGAAAGGTCTGGGGATAATCTCCCTAAATCCTGCAATCTAGAATGCTGCAGTTCAAAGTTAAGGTCAAATGGATCTGAAAGGAATCATTACATTTACTAATGACCCAGGAACTCATCAGATAAAATCGGTACAGTTGGAGATTGGGCATTTTAGGAAGCTACCCTAGTCCCTTTACCAAGTGAGGAAAATGGGGGCTAGCTTTGAAAGTTTCCCCTCCACTTCCCCCACCCAGAGAAAAGGGCTTGCAATATCAACTTAAATGTTTTCCACAGCCTTACATGTGCTCTAGCTTTTGCTAATACTGTGAACTGCAGCATCTGCCAATCCACACATTATTAATTTATATGCAAAGCACACAGGAAACCACATAATAAAGGATAAGTATACAATAATTATAGTGGAAAATGTACTGGCATATACAGGCCATCAATGTTTGCATCTTGTTGTTTAACACTCTCATCCCTTGAACTGCACCTAAAGAGAATTGAGCCACTGGCTGAAAAGGAAATCTAACAGCATACGTGCTGACAGAACTATTACAATGAAATACCTAGTGAGGAAAGAAGTGAAGATTGGACCATTAGGGCAATTAAATTAGTGAATTTAAGAAAGAACAAAATTATTACAGGTTACTACATTGTGCAGAAGAATCTGCTGTATTTTGAGGAATAATATATGCTCCTGTCATTAGATTGCATCTTTGAAGCATGCGTGCACAATTAAGGTTATGCATCCTTAATGTCACTATTTCTAACTTCTGATTGCTTCACAATGCAACTTCAATTTTCTTAACCTAGTCTTTGGTATGGAATTGTGTACGTCTAATCTATCCATGGGTTACAAAACCAAGTTCATTCAGAATATTCAAATCGTAAGTTTTTATGCCTCTAACGTTAAGATTGTGGCTATCCTAAGTGTGCATTTCTTCTGTTCCTCTTTTTCCCTTTTATATTTCTTAAAATTCTATCTACTCATTGGGATTTATGTACTTCTCACTTAAAGCAGATTAGAACTTAGTCCACAGAAGTTCGGAGTGCCAACATTGAAGCAGGACCAAAGAGCACAAGGGAAGAATTGTTTCTAACCTGAGATGATAGTGTAACAAATTATCATGACCTGAAATTGGCTTTATTAGATTTTCATTCATGTTTAACCTTTAGTTAATTCTTGACTAAACTGTATGGAAAGGCTAATATCATTGAGGCTTTGTCTGCAGTAAAGAAATATACTACAATAAGAATCACCTCCTATGTCATGGCCACCATCTTGGTCAACACCGTAGATTGAACTAGAAACCTCCGGAGCTGAATGCATGAGTCTTCACATCTTGAGCTGAAGAGCAAGGCGTTGTAGCCTGGGAACTGTAACACTCTCTCATCCCCTGTAGATTGAGGGAAATATAGCATATACTTACCAGTGGGTTATACGAGCATGTCTTTGTGACATGCACCGCGTCCACACACGAGTGCTCCAACTGGCTTTACAGCATTGTTAGCCATTCTATGTAGACTTCTCCCCCCGCTTTCCCTTCCGGGCTAAATACCAGTTTTGTCCTAAACGTTTCAGCCTGAATGGCTTAGTCCCTGTGTGGACGCACACTTGCTGAAATGGTTCAACTAGTTCTCCCACTACTGTTCCACAGTACACCCGTGGCCCAGTGAAATTTTCCAGAATGTACAGCTTCTCGGAAGCTGGTCCAGGAACTGTGGGATGTGTCCAGCAGGCATTGCAACTGAAACGATTTGGGATAGCACTAGTGGGGGCACTGAGCAAAGGTTAAACCAGTTCCATGCTACTAGTGTGGATCAACTGCATCATCTGTGCTTATAGTATGTCAGTACAGCGGATCCAGTTATGAACAGTTGAGTTGTATAAAACAGACAGGACCAGAGATGCAAAGTGCTTCCCCTTTCCCCTATGTAAAGGAGGGAAGGTTTGTGGCTTTGACTACACTAGACTCTTTTCTTTCCCACTATCACTACCATTGGTGGGAGCCATAATATAAACAGGGCGCTGATGCTTTAGCCATGGCCTTATCTAGTCCTTTAGTGAGTGGGGTTAAGCAAGGTGGTTAAAAATGCCACCAGCAGGTGTACACTACTACTAGCTCTCTAACAGTGGTTCTCAGCCCGTGGACCACTTGTGGCCCAATCAGCACACAGCTGCAGCCCATGTGACCTCTTCAGGGCTGTAACTAAGGTGGAGGGGCACCTGCCCTGAGTACAGAGCTATTGGGCATGCAAAAATGCAGCAGTGCAGATCAGACCCAGTGTTAGGATTCCCCCCTCTGCTCAGCATCCCCACACCATGTAGAATCACAGGTCTTCTACTCCGTCTGGAGTAGGCTCTCCGGCACTAGGACTGCAACGGCAGGTGGGCAGGGTGTCTGAGCTACATGCAGCCAAGACAGGAGACTAGCCAGCACGGGGAGGGGATATAGTGAACTAAGGGTGTGGGAAGGGAGGTGCAGGAGCTAGGGCCGTGGGGAGGGGGTTGCAGCCAGTGCATGAAGAACCCAACTCTGGGTAGGGTGGGGACTAGATACTGGGGAACAATCCCTGGATGGGCAGGGCAAGATACTGGGGCACAGTCCCTAGGTGAAGGACTGGTTGCTGGAGGGAGCAGTCCTAGTTACTGAGTTACTGCAGAGAATTCCTTTTTGGGTGCTGGCTGGTGAGTCTTGCCCACATGCTCGGGGTTTAGCTGATCGCCATATTTGGGGTCGGGAAGGAATTTTCCTCCGGGGCGGATTGGCAGGGGCCACGGAGGTTTTTCGCCTTCCCCTGCAGCATGGGGCATGAGTCGCTTGCTGGTGGACTCCCTGCAGCTTGAGGTCTTCAAATCTCACTTTTGAGGATTTCAATAACTCAGTCATGGGTTCGGGGTTGTTATAAATGTGTATGGGTAGGGTTTTGTGGCCTGCCTTGTGTGGGAGGTCAGACTAGATGATCATATTGGTCCCTTCTGACCTATGAGTCTATGAGAATTGGGTAATGGGGGGCATTCCCTGGCTGGGGGGCCTGGGTGCATGGGGGGGTCCCCACACAGGGCTCCCCATCTTTGCAAGGAGGCTCCATAGCTGCAATCTCTGGGCACTCAGCCCAGCCGCATCAACAGCAGCAGCGTGGAAGTGAGCGTGGCAATGCACTGTGCCATGTAATTAATTCATTTTAACAGATAATGTTTTGACTTATTTTGCTTATTTAAAATGCCCTTGGTAGACATTTGCCGGTATTGAAATGAAAGGTACTATATTGATTTGAATCGTATTGCTGTCACATGACAAATGCTAAACCTTATTTTTTGTAGATGTACAAATTGTGTGTGTATGTAAAATATATATATATTGTGTGGATGCGACCCACATAACACAGAGGGAGCTGCATATGTGGCCCACAGTGGTAAATAGATTGCTCTATAACAGTGCTGTTAGCAATGATTGGCGATTATAAATAGTTCAGTACAGACACAGCTAAGTGCTTAAACCCCAGTCTCCTTCACAGGTAGAACTGTGAAGAGCATTACAGCTGGAAACATCTCCACTTATTGCCTTTGTAATCCTGAGTCTCTGCTTTCAGATGTTTCTTTTAGACATTCATTTGCATACAAACACCATTGCAAGATTGGGCAAAAAATGAAAAATTTTAAACTCCTTTTAATGAGTAATGGCACACCATTAGTTACCAAGAAATGTTTGAATTTCCAAACTTTGTTTTGCAACTTCGCTTTTGCATGATGTGCTTCTGCAATCATTTAGTAAAATACTGGATTTTGGCAGCTAAAAATCTTTTGGCCACCCAGAGTTAAATGGCAGTGGTTTATAGGTTAACCTTACTTTACTTTAGTCTTCTGTGGTTTAATTATCATGGCGCTCAGTAGCATTGCGTTAGCTAAGGCTAACTGAAGTTGTGTTTTAAAATGCATATTTTCAGGAGGTTTCTAATGTGAATTTAGCTGTAAAAGCTCTTTTCATTCTTCGTCTGGGCAAACAGGCTCAGCCTAGAGCAGTTTTTTGAATATTGATGTTATTAAATTATAGTAGCTTTTTAAAGTGTTGGCAAGATCTCTATTCCTCCTAGTACAACTGAACAATTTCTTTTAAAACTAAATGTTTCTTGTTCTCATGCACACAGTGAACTACAGTTTTTTGGTTGGTTGCTTTCCCTTTCCTCAAAATAACTGTCAGGTTATCAGCTACTGCGTGCCCTGTCTCCTAACTTTGTTGTGTATCTGGAATAATAGAGCCTGCATTGGGTGTGTTACTTGGGAGTATTTCACACATGTACTTGAATAATTGCAAAATGTGCTAGTGAGTGGTCGCTATTTACGCATGCAAGTGTATTTCTTTAAAACTTTAGGTCTTATATTGTAAAGTGCTCTTTAATGGAAATCCTGTAGTCTCCTCAACCCCATCCAGGAGATTTTTTGTTAATGACTGAGGTTGTAGACAGAAACTGTCTGACTTGAATGGAGCTTTTAAACTACAGTTGGTACCGTCACAAACAAAACCAGAAAACACAAATATAAAAATATCCCCCTGGGTTTCAGAACAAGCCTAAGGCTTCAGTCTCTCTATTGTGTAATAAACTTGGTGGATACACAGAATATACTCACCCAGCTGTTCCTTGGCCTACCTTTAGATTCCAGTGGAACTGATTTAGTTTAATGAGAGCTAATGTCCATGATGGATACTTAGAGTATTAGTGTAAATTCTGCTTATTGGGGACAGTTGTCAGTGCCAGGAACATCTGCCATAATTCTCTCCTTCCCCCTCCCATCCGGTATCCTTGCCTCTCCTGCTGCTGACTCCAGTTCCTGAGCAGAGTTTCAGTTTCTGCTTCTTATGTAGCAGTGGCCTCTACTGGAAGTACCTGTGCTAGTTCTCCTGCAGTTCTGGAGGTCTGTAGAAGCAGCTGGAAACAAAGAGGAGAAGCAATGCTCTGTGCCCTTGCCAGTTCTCCCCAGACCATCAGTAAGTTCTCCACAGGCTTCAAACTGCTGCCATGAAAAAGCACAAGTGTTCAGATAACTTTCCAGGTCTGTTTTAAACAGACAGCTAGGGAAACTTAATTCCAACTAGAGTAGCTTCCTTATCCTGACTAATTTGCTTAAGCAGTGGATTTTTGGATGAGGCAGTTAACTAGCCAGCAGTGTCCAAGAACTTGGTGTTGTGAGTTAAAGAGCAGTTTTAACTTTAATTACCTTTTTTGGTTTTTTCCTTTGTTTTGACAGAACCTCTTGGGGCATGTGTGTGCACATGGGAACTGATTATTTGTGAGGGGAAATTGTTGGAATGCATCATTTAATTTCTGTGTGCAAAAATACATGCACCTATCTACTCAGAGTCCCAGATTATATTATGGCCAGTCATATAAAATGCAGGTTTCCAGATCCACAATGGAAATCTGCAGACAGGCAGCTTCTAAAACTGAGGCTGTGAAGTGTTCACTTTTAAATATTAAGACATTTAATTGTTTAAGTATAAATATAGATTTGGTGCTTACCAAGTTTCCTAGTCCTCAACATTTAGAGTCCATAAGTAATAAAGACTAATGCTGTATGTTAGTTTCATACCTTCAGAGAGCCTGCACCTTTTAAAAAGTCCTTTTAATTATTTTATGGTATGCTTAGTGTCAGTTCAAAGGGTTTGAAACCTTTCTTTAAAAACAAAAACCTTTTTCGTGAGAAGCTATAAATCACTTCATCTGGTTGCAGTTTGAAAAACTGAAAACCGATTTCTCTAAGAAATGACCTTGCTGCTGTGCATTAGCACATAAATATTTGCCTGCCATTAGCAGCAGTGTCCATGATATGGATCATGCTTTACTTTTTACCATTTTGCCTACTGTCTTGAGTCTGGCTATAGAGGTGACAAGTCTACCATCTAAAGTTACCTTTAAATATGTGTCAGTGTGGATCCCCCTGCAGGCACTCATGCACTTCATGTGCTAAAGACCAGATATTTTTTGGCTAGCAGTGACTGTCGAGGTTATGGATGTGTCCTGTGCCACTTCATGCTCCTACATGCGGGCACAAAAGGTCGGGAGACTGCAATCCTCCTTCGGTTTCCTCTGATCGCCCATGGTAGCAAGACAGAACCTCGAAAGCATCAGATCTGCTAATTCTTTGTTTGAACTATTCAGCTATTCTCCAAATCTTCAGAACCACTTCTGATCATCTCAACTGCTAGGAACTAACTGATCACCTTTCTTCTGGACTGAATTATATTACAGACCTCCCCTGTGCACCCCCTGCTATACAGACCCCCATGTGCAGACCTTTTCAAATGGTGGATTTGAAACCTGTGGGCTTTCAAGCCCTGTCCATCTTACAACGGATTAACCTGCCTGAAGGATGGACACAGTCTTCTGCCTTGAGGAATTGCGTTTTCCAAACTGATTCTTGGTATGCTTTTCTTTCTCCATGAGAACTCACCAGTTGAGATGCAGGGCTGAAATTCCGCCTTCAGCAACAGTCCATCAAAATCTTGTCAGATTCAGAGATAATCAACACCAGAATCCAGAGATCTGTTGGAGGGTCATAGCTGCCTTGCCATTTACACCCTCGCACCGGAGCACATGGAGGCACAGGGTGCTTGCATGGCCTACACAGACACTGCTCGTATAAAAAAACCTTATCTTGTGCATCTGAAGCAAATGGGCAGCTATACTAGGATCCTCACTAGCTACAACGTCTCTAAGAACCGCAGTTACTCTAGAGTAAGTAACCATTCTATCCCGTTCTAACTTGTGTGTAACTGGCTCTAAAGACTCAATCCCAAAAAACAAGGGGTGCTACATATTTTGGAATCTGACTTGTTGAGTCAAGGGAGAAACCTTGTTTGCAGAGCTGTGTGGCATTGAAAAGGTTACTTACATTAGCAAACATGCCATTGAGATAATGGTGATCATTCTTTCCATGAGCCTTTGTAGAGATGGTAAATTTCTGGTTGTAATTTCCCCTAAATCTCCACAGTGCTCACTAATCTGAAATCCTGAATCGCACCTCTTTCTCTGTACTGTCTGCCCATGTTCTTAGGAGTCCTTGTGCCATGAATATAGAAGTCTTCTCCCCACTCATTATGACTTGACATTTATCTAGTATTAGGTATTGTTCTAAATGGAGAAAACACTACAGAATAATACTTAGCACTCATATACCAATATTTTCTAAGTGGAATTTTGCTGTTCAGTTTTCCAGAACTCTCTATATTTAACAGTTTTATATTTGTATTAAAATTATCCCTATTGCTTTGAACAGAAATGGCTCTGAAACTGAATCCTGAGGGTTCAGTTTCAGAGCACTAAAATGCCTCCACTAATTTTAGTCTCTGTTATCAGTTTTTATTTGAAGCTGCCCTTCAATAAAAGCTACCTTGTCTAACTTTTAGTGTCCATGGCTCTTATTTGCAGTCAGATACCATGCTCAGATTTGCTGCCTCTTAGCCAACCTGAAACTGTCTTAAGTTTTTACGAGTGCTAAGTAGAAGTTATGCCTGACTTCCATTCTGTGGGGAGAGGCATGGAAGAGAGAACGTGCTATCTCCTTTATGAAGAAACTCTACGTTGATGACAGTGAAAAATGGCTTGTCACCCTTCTGTCTAACGAAAAGGAGAAGGTATTGGCTAATGAGATCTTTTGGAAAGATGAAGTAGCTACGTGCTATAAACTGTGTAGCTTGTCCTAAAGTGACTAATTATGTTATTTACACGGCAAATAGTTTCATAAGAAACTTTCAAGAGGTCATCTAAAGTCTCAAAGTTCAGTGGAGACTGTACTATTAGCAGAGGTGGAGGAATATGGAGTTTCTTCTTAGGTCTTTCATGTGTTTCTTTCCAGAGCCAGTTGCACACTTTATCTCTTATAGGCACACCCAGCCAAAAAGACAATGTTTGAAGTAAAAACAGATAAACAGAATGGTAGTTTAAACCCTTGCAAAATAAATACAGTATTTTATGTGGAAAAGCTTACATGATTGGCTATATTACAGCATCAGTCAGACTTGGAGAAAAAGTTTTATGGAGAATGATTTATATAACCAAGTCTTCATTGCCAGTTTAGTTTTTGAAATAGAAAGAGAACATTTCTAAATGTCGAAAGCTACAGGCTTTTGAAATAACTAGAAAATGAAGCATAGATCGCCACAGTTTTTCCTATTTGATTCATTAGTGGCGTCATTGTGGAGGTTGAAGTCAGACAACAGAAGCGTACCATACTCATAGAAAAGCAGCATTTTATCTCCACTTTAGTCCTTGCTAGGATCTTCTGGAAAAGCTAGCTTGAATTGTTATGGCGGTTGAGTCCTCCAAACTTTTTAGGTGACATTTGGATCTCTCACATCACCTTGGGCTTAGTAGAAAGGAGAGACCTAGGCAGCTATGCTCTCCTAATTACTTTGCACCAATCTGTTTAACTGTAAAGACTGCATCCCACGTGCTTTCAACAGTCTTGTGCGGTGCCCAAATGCTCAGCTAGGAAGTTTCTTTAGAGTAGGACCTTGTGCAACAGAGAATTACTTGGCAGTCAAAGACATAAGTTAAACCAAAAAAGGCTCATGCATCAGAATGAGTGTTATCACAGATTATACCATTATAACTACATTGTCTTAAATTAACATTCAGGTAATCTAGAAGCAGCTTTCCCATGCCAACAAAGCCTTAGGCCATGTCTCTGTACTAGGCACACTTTGCTGGTATGGTTATATGGATATGTTATACTGGCGAAGGGCTCTGGCAAAACTGCATGTATGCTGGCATGACTTATTCCAGCCCTCCCAGGCCTAAGCAGACTAAACTAAACTGGCAAAAGGGCAGTTTTACACTAGGGGATTTTGCCGACACAGCTATGTCATTCAGGGATCGCACCCATGAGTGACATAGCTATGCTGGCAGAAGTCTGTAGTGTAGACCTGGCCTTAGAAACTAAATGTGGAATAGGAATTACACTTTCAGTTGAAAAAGGGCTGAGGGGATTGAAGAGAATTCCTGGGGTGCTCAGAAATCAGTGAGGTGCATTATTGATGTGGCATTAAAATAAATCTTTGCTCTGATCTCCCCATCCTTCTGTAGAGAGTTACAGAAAAGAAGTCTTTAATATGCTTCAGTAGATTTTCTCTAACTAAATCAACTTCTTACCAACAGGCACCGATTTATTAGATGCTTACAGAAAGTCCTGTCAGAGCCAACTGTGTCTTTTATTAGATGGACTGATATGCTGCTTCACAAATTCTCCAAAGATTTCATTTAAAAATCTCTACTAGTAAATGTTAAAAGTACTATGTCATTCTCAAAATGTAATGGCACAGTTGTTACTTCCAGCTATGAAGTTATGGTGGGCAGCAGCTATTCTTAGAGGGACACAGTTAAGTATTTTTAGGCACCAAATATAAATCATGTGATTGGAATTATTTTACCTATTATGAATAGCAATTGCCATGTCTGTGAATTTTCACTCGTTTTTAAACTATTTAAACGTTCCCCTGCAGTGTCCAACAAAAAGACCCAAACAAAACCTAAAAGAGGTATATTAAGCTAGCACTTGGGAATAAGTATGGAACTGACCAGTCTAGCTTCATTGTTCATACAGAAGTGCAAAACATAAATGGCATAAGTTATGATGACGCAACTTTTTTTTATTAAAAACAGCTAAGAATTTCAGGATTAGTAATCCAAATGGATGCATTGGCAGGGAAAGACCCAGGGCAGGAGCAGTTAAATGGATAATCAAGATAAGTAGCAACTTCATCATCATTCCTAGCTAAAATAGGAATTTGTTTAACAAATACCTCATAGAAAAATGTTTTTCCTGTGACTACCATCTGTTTATTGACATGAGCTCTACTGCAGCTGCAGCACACAGCTCTGTCTGTACTGTGTGAAGGACTTCAATAAAGATATATCCTGAAATGCTGCTTTGAAATCTTTTGAAAAATTAACCAAAGATGTAAAGGATCTAGGGGTATTTGTGTTGCACAGAAAGTCTTTCATTTAGATCCAGACAGCAATGGTCACTGGTGTAGCATGAAACTCTGCCTGTGTTCCTTTGCTTAGCTAGATTTGGTTTAACACCCACTCACCCCGCACATGCACGGGAGAGAGTGCAGTATTGGTCAATGATCTGTTTGTATATAACACAGCATGCCTCTGATTCCTCCAGATGCCTGGATGATGAAGTGTCACATTGTTTAGAAGGGCAGAATTTGTGATTATTCCCCAGTTACAGCACTGAAACTGCAAGAGGCAAAAACAAATACTCTGGAGTGAACTGAATGTCTTGTTTGCTAACACCTCTTACAGCTAGTTCATCAGCCATTATAGCAGCTGGTCAGGACATTCCAAATGAGATCCTCTGTAGCAGAGAGTGTATTCTGCAAATAAATCTGGTTCTTTGGATTTATAGGGATGACTATAATGGAGTGGGAAGAAGTTAAACTCAAACATGTCTGCTTTTTCCCTTGTCAATTGCAAAAGTATCTGGAGTGGTGTTCTTGCTAGCCTTAGAATCAACATCCTGATCGAAAGATATGCTCATCCTGGACTGACAGAAGAATTACTTCTTCTGTTATATTTACTTAAAAACCACTTTTGGGCAAATAAATGGGTTGGGTGTCTTAGATTCCTGGCAATGGTACATACACAGTTTGGACTATTAGTTTAAGCAAGAGCTTTGGTATTTTGAGGAGCAATGAAAGCTAAACAAATAGAAGCCCTTCTATATGCCCATTTCATTGATCAACCCCATCATGGTCACTGTGGAGTCTTAGGTTCTCTTCCTATTTAGTTGTGTCCATATTTGCACATCTTTTATTTGTCCTCTAACTTTAGGAGTGAGAGTTTTTGAGGGGTAGCTGGGTCCTCAGAAGTTATTCTGTGAAACATCCTTATCTCCCAGCCCAGGGGAAACTGACACCACCAAGCAATGCTGATTTACTATGTGCCAGCGGTGCTGGAGAGTCTGCTTCAGACTGTGTATTCAAGATATTAAATGGATTCTCATGGGAAGGCTTTGAGGTGTTTGGGTTTTCCAAAGGAGTGTTGAGCCTCCCTGCTCCTTCTTATCCATCCATGATCTGTGCCTTTATATATCTTAAAGTGCAGGGGGGAAATGGGCTTTTATTCTCATACAAGTCATATTTTGAGGCTTAAAGAGAAGTTTGTTAAACTTTCTAACATTAAAAGTGAAATATAAGCGCTAAGTACTGGAAGAGGTGCAGTGGAACAAAATATGTCTTGCCCTCATCCCTAGCATCATTTCATCTGTGGCACTTAGCTGCATTGTAGTGCAAGTGCAAAGCTGTGCCAGGCCTAAAGCAAGATCAAGTCCAGTGCACTAATGTGTAGAGTTAGGTTGCACGCCACAATGCTTCTGAATGTCAGAACTCTTATCTAGTATTCCCAGGCTTGAAATGTTCCTGTAGGGTGGGTAGAAACGGCCTTATACTGACAGTTCTATATAGAATAGGTTTGAGAGAGGCTCTTAACAGCTCAGCCAGGGAAGTTGCTGTTATCGTATGGATAGCCTGGGGTAGCAGAGCTGCTACTTCATGCTTGAGTACCACTTCTACACTAAAGGTGTCATGCAGCATCTGTCAGTGAAGAACCAGAGTGATGGCGATTTTAAAGTGACTTAGCTTGTCATCCAGGGCTCATGAAAGGTGGTTACAATCAAGGACATGGGTGTTTTCCTCTCTAACGGCTATCTCTAGACACACTTAGCACGTCTCAGCTTTCCAAACAGGCATTTAATTTCATTCTCTTACAGCGTCCTTCTTGTTTCTTATCTCGGCTGACTCCACAAAACCAATACCACCCCAGGTCTGTAAGAGTTGAAGGGTGGATATAAAAGGAATACGCCCTCTAAATAGCACGTGACCTGTATTTTTGTGAAACCTTGGCAGCCCAGCCCTTTGAAGAGAAATGTGAACTTTGCACTGCATGATCATAGTCAGTTTGTTAGGAGCAAGGGGGTAGTTTCACAGAATTGCAAAGGAACTTATTTGGAGTGAAATTGGTTGAACATAGTTATAGAGGCAGAAGAGGAGCTAGTTGTTAACGTCAGGACACCAGAGAGACAAGCTGGTTAGGACCTGAGTCCCAAAGTAGATCTTTAGTAGCTAATTTAATCCATTTACAATCCCTGTGTAGAGCTTCATATCAGGTACCCTGATAAGGGGCTCCTAGTTTTCTTTTCTAGCCCTTTGAAGAATTCAGTTATGTTGCCCTGTGAAAGTCACTGCATTCCAGTTCACCAGATTAAAGGATGTTAACAAAACTGTTACACAACGCGTGCGTGCGTGTGTGTGTGTGTGGAGAGTTTCTGCCCCGCCCCCTTTAGGCCTATAGTTGAGCAGATACGGACAGAGCTCTGAGCTCCAAAAGTTATGGTCCAGCTAGAAAGGCTTGCCCTGACTATTATGTACATAACAGAGTAACACTGGGTATGTCTACTTCTGCAAAGTAAGCCCACAGTTAGCAGAGCTCAAGGTAGCAGAGCCTGGGTTTGTTAGCCTAGGGCTTGAACATCAGCACTTCTTTGTAATCCTAGGTTAGGAATTGTTGAACCCTAGGTCCCAACCTAGGGATCTAGCGTCTGCGCTGCATTGCGTGGGCCCAAGTCCATCCACCCATATCTCAGACTTCCAGTGCCCACCCAAAATGTGGCCACTCTAGCTTTGTTCATGGTGCAGTGTGGGAAAACTTCACTCTTCAGATGACAAAGAACGTCGGATTGTGGGATTCTTTTGGCAGACTTTCAAAGCACGAGTGCAGTGGGGCTGTATCTACTCTGGAAAGTAATTGGGCTTGAAACCTGGATCGACTCAGGCTTGGGACACACTCCCATCCCCCGTCTGTCTCTCTCTCTCTCACTCTCACTCACACACACACATGGGATCCTGGAACCGTGGGTCCAAGCCCAGGTTTAGCATGGTTTGTGTGTAGATGGGAGTGGGGTTAGGCTTGAGTCTGAGTTGGAACCCGGGGCTTATATTGCAGTATAGACATAGGATCTAGGGCCCTGTCTGTACCATTGTTCATGCTGGTTTGGCTCCAGTGAAGTTACCAGCGTTGGGAGCACTAGTGCTGAGAAGCGAGCTAGCTGTTGCTACAGTCTTCCGCCTTATGTTCATTTACACCTGTTCGGAGCATGGTTAGAGGAAGCCTTCCTTAAAATGGTAATAACAACTGGCAGTCCAACCACTGCTGCTTCCAATGTTGCTAATGCCATTGGAGTTGAACCAGCATCAACTGTTGACAAAGTCAAAGTTGGATGTGTTTTCTCTTAACCTTGTATGCACTAATTCAATAGTGTGCCTTCATCGCCCTTGAAAGCAGTGCAGTATTTCAAATAGAGCCAGGATACCAAATATCTTATGATGGTGGAGGTAGAAACTACATGGAATTTTGGAAGTAAAGGGGCTAAGGGGACAGGAGCCCCAGGGCTCTAATCCTCGTTTGGTTGCTGATTACCTAATTGTGGATTAGACATTTAACCTCACTGTTCCTCCCTCTGTGTTCCTCATCTATACAATGGCAAAGAATTGCTTCACAGCAGTGGTGAGAAGGGACTACTGGATATCTGTAAAATGCTTTGAAGCTTGAAAGCACTCTATAAGCATTAACTCTGAGCATTATGAGATCCTTTATGTGAAAGAGTCCAGAGGAGAAAATAGCAAAGCAGCTATTGACTACCTATTAACCTGAAATTTCAGTCTTAAGATTCAACCCATGAGGCCTCCTGTGATTAGAGAGGTGTTGTGAGCATAAATTTCTTCTTATTCATAGTAGTAAGAGTTGATGTTTGTTTGGGATTTGTTTTTTAATATAAATACTTAAAAATTTTGCCACATGGTGTGTGGCTCTGCAATATTATATAGGGACAGTAAGTGACTACTGCAGCTTTCTCTGAGAAAGTCATTGTATAGCCTTCCTCTTCGCCATAACTTGCTCTTTCAAACTGTGCCTGGATAACCCTGGCTTTTATTGTATACCATGGTATTAGAAATGCATGGATTAGATCTGATTGTCAGGAACACTAACTTTCCACTATTGTAGTAGATATGTTCTTTAGACCTTACTGTGCAGTCTGTGGTAACTGAAATAATCAAGTTACTAGCATGCAGGCTTGAGAAAGCCCAGATTCTGCATTTCAGGGATCTGATTGGACTTGAGAGCTAATTAGAAAATAAGAGGCTCTGATGAGTGTGAGGTCTGTCCCTGCTCTGCAAGATATGGGTGGGAAAGGGTGAAGGGAATTATACACTTACACGGCAGAAACTGAAGGATGTGTATCTTGAGAAGAAATGCTGTTGGGGAGGGGAGGTGAACACATTGTCCGTAGCAGGTGGTGATGACTGGTTAAAAACTCTGAAGCTAGCCTTTCATCAAAGGAGGAGTCAGGATGTAAAACTAACACTGATGTTTCATCCTTTATTTTTATGCTTGGTTTTTTTATTTTGTGGCAGTGGTTGGAGTATTTGGCCTATTTTTGACTTTGAATTACGCTGTAGGTCACATCAAATTAAATTTTTCTCTTCATGGCCTGAGATGCTCCCCTTGGATGTCTCCTCTTTCATCTACTTCAGAACACTGCTTACTAGAATGGTAAGCAGCACCCAGGTAGTCAGCCCCTCAGTGTGGCATATGGGTGGTTACTGGTGCTACATTGCTCTTTCAGCAGGTGAAGTGTCCACTCAGTAGAGACAAAGATTCAGCGTGATCACATCTTCTCCTAGAACTCTGAAAGATCCTGATTTGGAATTTATCCAAGATAGACATAGTAAATCTTACCTATCCCAGCCTTACCATTGCCATGGTATCTACTCATCCGAAACAGATTAAAGCATCAACTTGTCGTCCAAGGCCATGGCAACTGTCGTCTTAGGTGAGAATGAGTGGAACTTTCTGTAAGCAAACTTAACTACGTATTATACTCTATAATTGTTAGTACTTCAAACAGGCATCCTTACATGCTGCTGTTGAATAGACTGATGTTTAGTCTAGGCTGTCTGTCCTGACATCTGTTTTCTGCATGCAATGGCTGTACCTTATGCAGCAAATGCCTCAGCACAGATTTGGTTGTCTATATGGTAACTTGTAAGGAGTGGCCAAAGTCAGATACATATGCAAGTGAAAGTTTGCCTTCATGTTTCCAAGCTGTACCTGGAGACTCTAATCTCTGGGCTCCAGTGGTTTGGTATGGACAAAAGCTGTCATTGTGTAAGCTTTAGAACACAATATTGGCTGGATGGGGAAAAATTGGACTTTCCAAAATGTGGTAGAGGGCAGGTACATGCGCACAGGTTCAGCAGAGGGGCGCACTCTACATTTCTCCCCTATTCTCATGGGCAGGCAGTGTGCTGAAATTTACCAGAATGCTGTTCTGAGTACCACTAATAACATAACTGTTGTAAATAACGTTATCCATTAGCAAATTGTTCTGCTATAGATGGGAGTGGATGGAGGAAAAATACATATGATTGTAAGTAAGTAAAGTCCATTTATTCATGTCTGAATATTGGTGACAGCAGAATTTTCAGAAGCTTACTTGATCCATCACTAACTTTGTACACTCAGCAGTCAACCTCCCAGTCACCCTGTCCATCTCACTGGTCATCCCTTATTATGGTGACCCAGCACCATTCCTTCCATTATAACTTTCTCAGTTATTTCCATCTCTCTGCCTGATGTGACCAAGGTATTTAAGCTCATGTATGTTCATTTTTGAGCAGGGACTGCTCCTCTCCAATATTTTCATATTTCTATAAGACACCTTCATCTCTTCTGTCCAGGAGATACACAAGAGTTCACCAACACCACATCTCAGATGCCTCAGTTTTCTTGTTAGCAGTATTTGTTTCTCAGGATTCACATCCATAAGTTGCTAGGGGGGGAAATTACATTTTTCTACAGTCTAACTTTCTTACATTTTAGGATGTTACGGATTTTCCACAGTTTCATAAGGGAGGTCATGGCTTATCAAGCCATCCCTAATCTTCCAGTTTATTTGGGGCAGCCTTCTTGACTGGATGGGTGTGAGCCCAGGTAACAACTAAATTCATCTACTGCCTCTGCAACTTGACTGTTAATCATGATGCCCACTTGCCTTCTATTGATTGTCAACAGATGTGCATTTCATATTCCCCACATTCAAGAATACTAACTCTCACTAACTGTTTTTACAGACTCCAGCATTCACTGTATTGTATCAGTGGTTGTAACAAGTGTGAAATATCAGCATATCTGAGGTCAGTTAAGAAGTGTCCAGCGATGGAAATCCGAGCTTCTTCCAGTTTATCAAAACCTTTCAGGGCTTGTCTCAGTCATAATAAATTCTCTATACATATTGAAGAGACTTGGGGACAGAATACACCCTTGTCTCTCATCCTGCCCAATGGAAAACCACTCACTGTTGCCCAGTGCTGTTCGTACCATGGTTTGTTATTGACAGATGCGACAGGCAATGACTTCAAAGAGATGCTTTAGAATCCACCTGTCTGCCAGTAACCTCCAGAGACAGTCATGTCAGATGGTATCAAATGCCTTGGAGTAGTCAGTGAAACTCGTTATTAGTGGGTTATTGTATTCACTGCATCTTTCAATGATATAAGAGATATCTGCTTTTACATAGGCCTTGTCCCTCTCTGAAACCAGCTTGTTGTGGTTCTGCTTCTATCATTCACTTTATGCAATCCTTAATTATGTAGAGCAGCACTTCACTTGGGTGCGATATCAAAGAGATGGAATGGTAGTTACTGCATGCTGTTTTATTCCCTTTCTTTAGTGAGGGCAGAAAGATTCCTTTCACACAGTCATCTGGCCAGTTTCTAGTCATCTGTATATTAATGCAAGTTTTTCACATGTGATCAATACCACGATCCCCAATCACCTTTTAGCAATCGTGCTGGTACATTATTTAGCCTTCGTGCTTTCCAGGGCTTAATTTCTATAATAGCTCGCAGCACTGCCTCTCACAAGGTTGATGGCTTCAGCTCTGTACTCTTTCTTGTCTGTCCTCTATGGTAAGTGGTTCTGAGGCATACTTACTGGCACAGTAATCTTTCTAGCTGCATTTGATATTATCACTTTCAATAAAACTCTGTCATTGTGATCTTTTATTATGCTGTGTTGTAGGAAAAGCTTTTTAGTAAGAAGTCTGACTAGTATATTTTTGGGTAGAGGGCAGTTGCCCTGGCTTTGAGACTTTTTTTTTTTTTTTGCAGGGGGAAGGAGTTCCTAGGAATATAATTCTAACTTTAAGTTGATATCCTCATTGGGATTGTTGGTTGAGAACATTTTGGGAACCAGAAAGATAGTAAACAATCTTAGGTAACTTTATGATATCCATATAAAACGTGGGGTATTATTTAGACCAGGGCATTCTGAAGACATTGTCCCTTTAAAGGGTTTGTGTAGCAGAGAGATCTGGTGTTTTCCGTTTGGTAAACTAGTGATGAGAGGGAAGTGAGGGGGTGTAATTGAACTTTGGAGTACAAAGTCTGATCATTTCAATGTGTAGGCACGCATATGGATATAGCTGAGAGACGGGAATATTTGCAGATGGAATTGCAGAGTACAGGAGTTGGGGTAATGTAACAGCATGCTCACAATGTGCAGCAAGAATGGAGAAAATATCTGAAGCTGAGTCTTCAAAAGCCTTGTGTCGGGTTTCAAGAGCTGAACTTGTTCAGGCTATGGATACATCTGACAGAATCTTGAAAATATTCATCTGCAAGCATGGCTTTGGATTTTCAAATCCCAATCCATCTGCAACCCTGCAATTCAAGTCAGAGGTTGAACATCCAGTTTGTTTTGCTGTGATGTTCAGAAAATAGAAACTATACACAAGCTTGACTTGAGTGTTTTATCTTATGTCTGTCTCTTTATCTTGTGCCACTTTGACTTCAGCAAATTGGCAAAGGGTAGCAATACTGTATCTTCAGTTGATCAATTTCTTACTTGTGAAAGAGAATTTAGGACACTAACTTTGCTTTATTATCATGGATTTGCCAGTGAGCTGTGATCTACTAGCATGAATCTTTTATAGGAGCATGTGATTACATTTTTTCTTCCAATCTCAGTACAAACCTAATTATTATGCAAGAACTAAGGAAGCATTTAAACTCTTAAGGATCGTAAGAGCGTCATCTGTTTGTAGTCTATTCTGCAGCAGTGTGGCTAGAAAATGAAGATTAATCTTGGCCGTGTCCAAAGGTAACTCAGAGGAAGGAGATACTGCAAACAATTGTCAGTTGCAGTTCACATTTTAAATTTTGCATTTTTGTTAACTCTTCTGTACAAAACTAGTCCAACTATATTTGTAACAGAGGTAACACCATACATACGTACAGTTACGTGGTACATGTGATTATGGCGGTCATTTAGCTCATGGTTTTTCCTTCGTTTGTCTTTCCAGGCAAGGAATGTGTACAGCAGCTGGCGGAGAACACCAGATATTTCAGAAGGCGGCTGAAGGAGATGGGCTTTATTATCTATGGAAATGAAGATTCCCCTGTTGTGCCTTTGATGCTGTACATGCCAGCAAAAATTGGGTAGGTTCAGTGGGGAGAATTCCCAGTCCATCCACTTGACCCAGACTGTTTAGGAAGCTGATTTTTTTCTGGGCTTTATGCCTGCTGTTGAGATATGTAGAATACTGCCATGTTTTACAAATGCTCAGGAAGCTCTTTTCATCTGGGATTATACTGTGGTTTGAAAGAAGCATTTGAGAGAATTAACTTTAAAGGGTTTTTTTGGCTTATGAGCAAAAGGGAGAGGACTAAGCTCCAAACTCCAGGCAAGAATTGGCCTTATATGGCCCTTGAGATTCAGATTTCGGCCAGAGAATACATGCAGCTAAGAGATGAGGTGAGATCAGGTAGCAAATGGTAGCAATGGAAGCCAATCCTGCAAAAGAATTCTTCTAGGAATTTTTGAAGTGGTTCCTGGGGGTTGATTTGATGCCCACAGAACCACATGGGAGGTACCAGGTACTAAAGTAGTTTTGGTCTCAAAAAGATACTCTCGATTTACAGCTGTCTAGTTCATATGTCTTTATTTTTTCAGGATTAGGAAACAACTTTCCTTATGGAAGATATTCCCTGGCTGTCCATTATGAAGGTTCTTGCACCTTCCTCTGAAACATCTAGTTTTGGCCACTCTGGATACTCTCAGTTGTCCGTTACCTAGTCAAGTATGGCAATTCCTAGGTTCTTATGAGAACTTTTGAGCAGATTCTTTGATGCCACAATGTACCTTAATTGTATTACACTGGTGAAAACAATCCTTTTTGAAACTGCAGAGGCTTCTGCTTCAGGGTAGGCAGCAGGGGGGAATTCCTCCTATAGTCAAACTCTGGAGTGTAAGTCCCTGTTTTCCATCAGAAAGATTTTCAAGCTTAGGTTACAAATCCATTTATAAGCAGGCCACTAAAAGACCAGCTCCTGCCAAATATAATCTTTCAGCTTTGTTAGAACTTAATACAGTGAAACCTTTCTAGGAAGACCACCTCTGGACTGAACACAAGAGGCCTTTGTGAGCAGGCCTTTTACCTTTAAGGGAAGGCAGTGGAAACTGAGAACTGCAACCTTGCAGGCATGCTTCACCAAAAGCCTATGTGGTTTCGAGTACTGAGACCTTTAGGCTGCTTCTCTATCTGCTTCTTCAGTATCACTCTAAACATCCTTCACTTTCTCTTGCAGTGCATTTGGGCGTGAGATGCTGAAGCGAAACATAGGTGTCGTGGTTGTGGGTTTCCCTGCAACCCCAATCGTTGAATCCAGAGCCAGATTCTGTGTGTCTTCAGCTCATACCAAAGAGATACTTGATACTGTAAGTATCTAATCTTGTCTTCCTCTCATCCATTCTTTGCCTTTCCTAGACAGAGAGAGCATTTGGCTGTTGGTTTGGCAGGCTGTGGTTCTCTGAGTGCTTGCTCGTGTCGATTCCATTCTAGGTGTACGTGCGCCTCCGTGCATGGTTACCAGAGTTTGTTTCCCTTTAGCAGTACCCATAGAGCCATCTCTGACGCCCCCTGGAGTCCCATGCACATGCCAAGGTATATCAGGTGCCGCCGGCCCTACAGAAACACCCCCTTAGTTCCATCTTTCCGCCTGTGACGGTTACTGGAACTGTTCTGCTTGCTATCGCAAGTGCTCTTAGCATTACCCTTAAGCAGTGTTAGCAATTTTGTTCTATTGTTCTTCTGTTAATTTAACTACCAACTGTTTACAGATATTTAACTGAGTGTAGTCCCTGCAGGGACCTTCGCCCTGGGTTTCAAGCCCTGCCTCTCCAGCAGCAAGCCCTTCCTTCTTAGTGACCCCATGGCGGTGGTCTGACACATGGAAAGGAGAAGTGTAAGATCTGTAAGGTTTTCGGGCCACAGACTCAAAAAGAGGGAAATCTGCCCGAAGGTCTTGCTGATGGAGGCAGCGCTGAGACCAACCTCCAAGCCATCCTGCTGTACCTCGGTGCCGAGCATTGCATCGGTGCAGAGCGACTGGTCGGTACCGGACCCACCACAGCACCAGACCTCTTCCTCTTCCCCATTGAGGAGGAAGCAGTGATCGGACAGGGACTGCTCCCCACACCGAAGAAGACCAGGGATGCGGGGTCAAGCATGGGGCTCATACTGGGCTGACCAGTTGATGGGCAGCAGGACAGGAGCTTGCTGCCCAGAAGTGTGAGCCCACCAAAAGAGCCACCCCGACTCCTGCGAACGGAAGGGGGCCTCTTCAGCTTGCGGTGCCATTGACGCCGGAGGCATTTCAGACAGCAAGGGACCTTGTGGCCATGCCTTTGCTGCCTTCTCCTAAGCCTATCCTGGTGCTGTCGAAAGAGAAGGCTCAAGTCTCCAGGGGGAAGCCTGCAATGGGTCCTTCTCAATGGCTACACCATTCCCCTGACCAGCAGTGTTCATGCCCTTGGTCTAAGTCACCACACAGGGAGCCTTCATCGCGGCATAGGTATCTGAGGGTGCGTTCCCGATCTCAGTCTCCTGGGCGTTCGTTGGTGGCTGAGTGCCAGCGACAGAGGTGGTCTCTGTTGCCATTGTGGCACTGAGGAGTTTGCCCAAACCAGCATGGCACAGAACCTGGTCACCGGTGAGGGGATCTTCACCCAGAGGAGACCAATGATGCCATAGGTCTTCGAGGCACGTATCTGCGACGTGGCACCCATCCTGCTCATCTTCCAGGCACAGATCCTCAGCAACTTGGCACTGTTGGGTGAGTGGCACTGCCAGTCGCCATCCTCTCACTACCCAGTGCTGCGGCGGTGTTCGTTTGAGCGTCCTGGGAGTCGGGGGTCAGGGCACACTGGTCCACCTCCGTGACAGCACACTGCAGCAAGGGGGCCAGTTACCAGGCTTCATGGTCTGAAGGATTTGAGGGCCATGCTTTGTTCCTTGGGCCTTTATACACCTCAGGCCTCAAGGCAACAGATCCACTCTCAGCAGCAGCTGCCGAGATACCAGCCCCCATGCTTTGCCTCCTATAGACAAAGGGACAAAGACAGAGGGTTTGGGAGGCGCTGGTAGACTGCGGCTTCCCCTTCAGCTGCCCAGCCAGTGCCTTCCAGGCGCTCGAATGGCCAGTACCAATCTTTTGAAGGTGTGCCCGAGGACAGTCTTCCAGTCTCCAGGCAGGGTGCTCCCTAGCCTCCATCATCCCTTCCTTGGATCCAGGAGACTGGTATGCCACCCTCAACCTAGAGGACGCATACTTCCATATCACGATCTTCCCCAGCCACTAATGTTTTCTCTGCTTCATCGTGGCCTGCTCCCACTACCAGTTTACGGCTTTGCCCTTTGGCCTCTCTTCTGCCCCAAGAGTGTTTACAAAGTGCATGGCGGTGGCGGCTGCACACATAAGGCACCAGAGCATGCAGATATACCTATACCTGGACAACTGGCTTATCAGAGATGGGGCCTAGTCTCAGGTTCGGAGCAGCCTAGACTTGGTATGCATCACCTGTCACCGCCTGGGTCTGTTAATAAACTAACAGAAATCAACATTAATGCTGGTGCAGTGGATAGAATTCATTGGGGTAGTTCTAGACTCCACTCTGGCCAAGGCATTTCTATCACAGCCCCTCTGCAAAGCCATGTCAGACATTATCATTTACCTTTGCAAGTGCCCCCTCACAACAGCCAGATCTTGTCTGCAGCTGCTGGGCCATGTGGCGGCTTATATGTACATGGTGAAGTTTGCACACCTAGGGCTCAAGCTGTTCCCGTCGTGGCTAGCTTTGGTGTATGCCCCAAGCAGAATCTTCCTGGACTGAGTAGTTATGGTTTCTGTCCGCCCCCCCATCTCTTACCCCTCCCCAATTCCCTTCTCCCTCCACTTCCTGTGCTCCCTGGAATGGTGTCAAAACCCTTGCTCAGTACTGCAGGGTATGCTGATCAAAGAACTAGTCCCTTGATCACTTTGGTGTCAGATGCTTTGGATTTGGGGTGGGGTCCCATGTCAGTTCCAACCACTACTCAAGGGGTTTGGTTGCAGAAGGAGTGAGAGATGCACATAATTGTAAGAGAGCTATGAACAATATGCCTGGCTTGCAGGCTGTTCCTTCCCTTCATCTCGGGCAAGATAGTGCAGTGTCTGTTGGACAGCACCACCACAATGTACTATATCAACAGGCAAGAGGGGCGCTCGCTCGCTTGCCCTTTGCAAAGAGGCAGTGTGTCTATGTAACCTTGCAGTAAGCCACAACTTTATCTCATAGCCTCTCACCTCCCAGGTATCAAGAATAACACAGCAGACCACCTCAGCAGGTCCTTCTTACCCTGTCACGAGTGGTCGCTCCACCTGAGGATGACTGGTATGATCTTCCAGAGATGGGGTTCTCCACAAGTTGACCTTTTTGCATCCACACAGAACAAGAAACGTCACCAGTTCTGTTCGATTCACGGGCTCAAAGAGGGGTCACTGTCCGATGCTTTTATCTTACATTGGATGTGGGTTCTGGTGTATGTGTTCCCACCCATTTGACTGCTGCACCGAGTCCTGTTGAAGATCAAGGGGGACAGGGCGAATATTATCCTCGTTGCGCTGGCACAGCCCCACTAGCATTGGTTCAGCACGCTACTGGAGCTGTCAATTGCCCATCTGCTGGAGTAACCCTGGTGGCACAATCTCCACTCTTGGGACCGGGATCGACTTCTGCACCCAGATCTGGCATCTCTGCATCTGATGGCGTGGAGACTGCATGTCTGAACCTGGAGGAACAGGCAGTGTTCATCACAAGTTCAGTAGATTCTGATGGGCAGTGGGAAGCCTTCTACTCAGGCTTCATACCTGGCCAAGTGGAAAAGGTTCACCTGCTGGGCAGCGTCACTAGAGTTGGAATTGTCACTCTTGTTAAAGAGGCTAAGAAAGGCTTGAACACTGTCCTCAGATCAATGTGCATTGGCAGGTGATGGCATGAGAGGAAGCTGGACTGCTCCACTGCACCTATTCGGGTGACCAAATTCATTTTGACAGCTAGGGTTTTAAGATTGTTGTCTTTGAAGGACAGGCATACTGTATGTAACCTGGTTCTAGGCTGTCTCAGAGCTCCCTGCATTCTGCAGACTCTGTCCTGCTTCATGGTGTGGTTCCATTAAAGATTTCTAGGGGCTTCATAAAGTGGTAAGTCAAGTGATGCTTTTCACTCTGTACTGAATCCAGTACCTCAACATGCTCTAGGGGGTGCTGTGCTGTTGGATTTACCTGGATCTGCCAGAAAACTCTTTTCTGAGTTCCTCCCAAGCACTGGGTTCTGTCTCCTATTTTCTTTGGGAGGGTAGGGGAACTGGGTGGGGAAGGCACTGGAGACCACATCTCTGTGGTTAGAGACCTGTAGAGTGGGAAAACAGAAGAATATTTGAACACACACAGTTAAAAGGCAGTTAGGTCACTAGCGTATTCCCCTGTAATTGTATTGAATGGAATACAGCCAACTATGTCGTATTAGAACTGCCCAAATATGAGTAGGTGGTAACAGTTCTATACAGTGCAATAGACAGGAGTTGGCATGTGAGCCGACAGTTTCCAATGTGTTATCAAAAACCAAGAGCCAAGATACTTGCGCTTAACTACCACAGCACTTTCAGATCAGTGACTTATAATTCCACTAGTTTGGTTTTTGTCTTTTTAAGACCCCAAGAAAACAGAATGGTATAATTCACGGGTACACATACGATACATAAATGCATGTGCAATTTTATAGCAGGTTTAGATGCAGTTATTTTCATTCCTCACCACAGTTACTTATTCTGTAAAGTATTTACTGAACTATGCCTCACTGATCAGAGTCATCCCCTTATTATTTATTTAAGCAACTAGGCAAACAGGATGACGTGCATGCAAGACACCCAAGCGACCACACAATCTTACAGCTGGTCAGCACTGGGAACTTGCATTGGCAGAGCTATGTCGCTTAAGGGTGTGGAAAGATCTACATCCCTGAGCAACATTAAGCCAACCTAAGCCCTGGTTTACACAGTGCTAGGTCAATAGAAGAATTCTTCTGTTGACCTACTTACCACCTTTCAAGGCGATGCTTTACCTATGCCAGAGTTTTTCAATCTTTTTTCTTTTGTGGACCCCTGAAAATATCAAATGGAGGTGTGGACCCGTTTTGAAATCTTAGACATAGTCTGTGGATCCCCAGGATCCCTGGATCACAGGTTGAAAACTGCTGTTTTATGTAGGCAGTGTCTGTACTGAAGCACTGCAGCGCAGAAGTCTTTCAAGTGTAGACAACCCTTTACTGTGTGTCTCAACTCTGCTTTGTCTGTCTCCTCCTGTTGTCTTAATTTAGAGTAAGCACTTTGGGATGAAGAGTTGGTCTACTTGTTTTGCCAAGTATACTTATGAGGCTATATAAATGAATAAATAGTATCGTACCCCTGCCATTCAAAACAAAACCCTGCACCTCTGTAGTAAGCATACCTTTCTTTCACCATCCAGTTTACCAGCAGCAATTTTAACTGCCCAGAAAATGTTTCAAATCTTCTCATTTTATTGTGTCGTGTTTATTTTTAACTACATTATAACAAATAACAGTAATAATGTTTTCTATAGCACTTCTCCAAAAATGGCCAGGTGGTTTTGTCAGAGCTGAGGCTGGAGAGAGAAATTGGATAAAGTCTACCTTCATGTGCCTGGATCTAACCAATTGTATTATCCTGACACTTTCCTAAACAAGTTTCACCTAATGTCGGGAGCATGGAGGGAGGGAGGCTTTGCTAATAAATGGTAATATTTATAACGCTTCCCTTTTTTTATTGAATAAACCCACACAATGGGCAGTAGTTCCCTGTTACAATTTGTAATTGTTTTATGTAAATAAAATTTCCTTGCCTGAAAATATTTGGCTCTGGATTAGAGCAAAGTCCCTCTTAACCTGCATCCATGTGGGCTGGTGCTTTCTTTTCAGTGATGAAAAATATATTACACTTTCCTGAAGTCAGAGTTCACCAGTGCAGTTTCTTTTGTAGTCTTTACTAGTCACATGATTCTTTTTGTTTAAAATTAATAAAATCCTAAATCGGAGTTCAAGAATAACAGTTAACAGCTCTTTCAACAGAAATTCAACCTTAAATTGTTTCCATATGGGGCCTTTCGTTAAAGCTTTGGTAAAACATGCCAACTATTATTCTGAAGTCCAGCTTCTTCCCGGCTTGTCATTTCCCCCAAATTTTGGAGTGGATAGTCTCTTGCTGCCAGATATAACAAGCATGAGGGGCCATTGTTTAAAGAAACAAAACCTTGAAATATTGATCCGGGAAGGAAAAGCATGTGGAAACATATGAACCCTTTTTGCTAACGCCATTCTTAAGAGCAGGACATCTGAACTAGTGTCTTACAATTAGAATATTAATCCTACGTATTGGATTAATGGATCTCGCATGGAATGGTTGGGTATGTCTGTATAAAAAAGCTTAAGCACAATTGAATAGAGTAATGCCAGCCCCAGAAGTTCAGAAACCAGAAGATTGGCCCCAACTCATTACTTATTTTAAAAGATAAGGGTTTTTGGTTTTTCTTCTTACTTTTGAACTCTTTGCCCATCCCCTGATACATGTGAGACAGTTGGCATTGTTTACTCTTGCAAACCTACAGTACAGTGACTTTGGCTTCTGCTGCGGAAGTCCTTAGTAGAGGACCTAACTGGATCCATTGTGCAAAGCAATGTAAAAACTTGTAGAAAGGAAGTCCCTGCCCCAAAGTGATCACAGTCTAATGATGGTGAGTTTATGACATGAGATCTGGAATTGGGACTTGCCAAACTCCTCCCACATTGGGGCTGTCAAACATCCATTAGGTGGGAACAACTTCAGTCCCTGCTGGGCTGGGCAGGTTCACTACTGACTGCAGGTGAAAAGTTCAGTAGCTGATTTGCAATGCCCTCAGGTGTCCAGTCCCCCATAACACTAATATTACATCTTGGAGAATGAGGCTTACTTTCTGGAAAGATGTATGTTTAAGACCAGTTTTGCTCCCTTCGGCTCTTACACAAGCAGTGACCTCTATTCAGGACACACACATAAAATCTCCCACACATTGCTCTGTATGAAACACTGTTTGCCACACTGTGCTTGTAAAGGGATAGCTCCCATTTGTCTCATTGTTAACTTGTCTGTCTCAAAGTGTTGGGGGGTTTATACTTAGATTGTAAGCTCTTTGGGACATGGACTTTTTGTTCCATTTGTACAGCACCTGGCACAGTGGGGTCCTGGTCCATGCATGGGGCGGATGTGAGCTACAATAATACAAATAATGAACTTAAAATAAAAATGCATCAATAAAACGTTAGCACAACATGCAAATTCACTTCTAAATATTTTTTCAATGTAAAACAATTCCAGTAACTGTTCTAGGATCCAGACATATAATATTTATACTTAGGTACTTTTCACCTCCTCATGGATCACTAACAGCTTGAATCTGCAGATCCCCTGCCGGGGCTTCTTCCGCATCAACTGTAGTGATAACTGTGCTGGAGGCAACGTACTGTTCTCCTCTGTGGCCCAGCCCGTATTGGCTTACATAGTTGTATGTGAGACAGTAGGAGAACACTGGGCATCAGGGTTCCTGGGTTCTCTTGCTGCTCTGGAAGTAGAATATGGCCTAGGGGATTACTGATTATAGCCAAGTATAACAGCACTGCCGCTTAGGTTGTGTGCCGATTAGACATGGACCTCTTGATGTAAAAAGCAGGAGCTTGTGCCACTCGAGCACCAGGTCTCAAAGCATGGAAGCAGCTAAACCTCCTATATGTGGTCCTAGCCACTAGAGACTAACACAGAGCCACAGTGTTAGTGTGGTTACGTAAGTGCCTCATTTGACACATTCCTTCTGAAAGACAGTGTAGCAGAGTGAGTGAGAATTAGGTGGGCATGCATGTACATGTCTCCCCAAAATCATGTGGAGGCAGGAGCTCTTCATGAGACCACTTCCAGTGGTCACATTACTTGCAAAAGCTGGCAGCACTGCGTTATGCCCTGGAAGACATAGGTGAGATCTAAAACAATATTGCAAATCTGCGGGGGAAATTGCCCTTCCAGTAATTAGGCTGTGACCTGAGCTCCTAGCAGTTTGTTTGGGAACAGTTCAAGTTCAACCATTCATGCATTCCAAATGGCCCAATTATATGTAACATACCGGTGCCCAGCCTTGTCTTTTGCTGTTAGACTAGCGTGGCTGTCCCATGAATATTTCAGGTGACATTCATCCTAACTCATCTTCCAGTGGAAGAGGCATGATATGAGGCATGTGGTTAATAGAGAATCCCTTTCCTTTAATGAGCCATGCACACCTCCCTTGCTGTACAAATAAAAATAAGCTTGAATGTAAAGCTTGAACTAAATAGCTATTTTTACTTGAGAGCTTCAGTCTATCATAGCAGCAGATCTGCTATCTCTTCCACTGCGCCGTTATGTCTGCTAGGAAAAGGTTGTCATGTTTGGCTGCCTGAGTGAGTTAGCATAGATCTGCTTTGCTGATTTATTCTTTAGACCCCCAGGTGCTGTCTGTTTCAGTTAGTATTGTAAAGATTCTTTGCTGCAATTAGACATCGTAATGCCATCTTAAATCTTTGAACCAAAAAAATAAATTCTTCTTTGAGTGCTTGCTCATGTTGATTCTGAGTATGTGTGTGCGTGCTGCATGCACAGTTGCCGGAAGGATTTTCCCTTAGTGGTATTCATAGGGTTGGCTCTGTAGTTCCCCAGCATTGTGCTTTCATGGTGCCCTGTCTAGGGCCCTGTTAACCCACCACTGCCTCAGTTTCTTCTTACCGCCTGTGACAGTCACTGAAATGTTGATCTGCTCTTACTCTGCAAGCATCCCTTTCTTCAATGGTCATCCAAGTTTTATATATAAGATCATAATTATAATCTTAGCTAGTTTGTGGAAGTTAGTTGGTTAGTTTAGTAGATAGGACCCTTTGCGGGGTCATCTGCCCCAAGAGAGGGCATGCCTCGTGCCCCTGGGTTTAAACTATGCAGGGCTTGTAAAAAGTCCAGGAGCAGTCCCCATATCACCTGTCCCAAGTGCCTCTGAGAGACCCATCAGAGGGATCGCTGCAAGATCTGCAGGGATTTCCACCCAAGAATGAAAAAGGAGAGAAGACAGAGGCTAAAGTTTATCCTCATGGAGGCCGCCCTCCAACCATCCCTGGGCCCATCTGATACGGTACCCAGCACATCGACCTCGGCATGGAGATCACCAGTATTTGTTCATGACATGGTGCTGAGGAAGGACACTGGAACAAGAGACCCTTGACACTGTCGTGGGTCACTGGCACCGAGGGACACCTCATCGGCATGGCACTGCTCACGTTCCCGTTCTGTACAAGAAGCAAAAGAAGATGGACAGGGGATGCTTGCCAATTCCCAAATCAGGTGGCCATAAGTGCTTGAGCAGAGTGCGACCTGCATCGGGCCACTCAGGTGCCACTCCCATGGCTGCAGTACCGCTGACTGCTGTCTCAGGAAAGGGTTCCTTGAGTCTGGTGCCTCCGGACTCCCCACCCAAGCTCCCCTCCATGCCAGAGATCTTTGAGTCAGCCAGGGAGCTCAATGAGAGTGCAGCACCACTACTCCTGACAGAGTGTGCTGGACGTGGGGTCATCGGTGCCGAGAAAGTGCCTTCCAAGCAGAAGCCTTCTATGATGCCCCTTCCACTGTCTCCCTGGCACCGATCACCAGCACCGACTGGAACCACACTGCCATAGTCCCTGAGGAGCAAATGGTCAGATTCTGGTTCCGAGGTGGTAACCTACACCTCCAGGTGAAGTTGGCACAGAGAGGGTAGATGCCAGCCCAGTGGCCCTTTTGGATCCTTGGGCATTCTACCAAGCCCAGGGGCCTCAATTGGGACATTCCTTCTCACTAGCAGGATACCAGCTCCCCCTATTGGTGACATACCACTACCCGACACCGAGGCCAGCACCAACTATGATGCCGCTCCCAGCATCGAGCACAATATCGTCCCCAGCACCAAATCTGAACATCTGGCACCAAGGGGGACCCCCTGGGGGCAGAGGATCAGGAGACTGTCCCACTTAGGGAATCGTCTTTGTCCCCCAAGGAGGCAGTCGCTGAGTCCTCACTGGCACCATTCATGGAGGGCAGTAGGGCCCATCAGAAACTCCTACAAAGAGCAGCACAGAACCTGAGGCTCCAGATGGAGGAAATCTCTGATAATGCAAACCCTATGGTGGACATCTTAGCCCTGGAAGGCCCAGCCAGGGTAGCCATGCCACTCATAAAAACTATTCATAACACAATGAAGTCACTATGGCAGACTCCAGGCTCCCTGCCTCCAGCTGCGAAAAGGCTGGAGAGGAAATATTTTGTCCATCCAAGGACCATGAATACCTCTACACCCATCCCCGTGCCGGGTCACTGGTATTTGCAGCGACCAATGACCGTGAAAGGCAAAGCCAGCAAGGTCCCATGCCTAGAGCAAAGGATGCAAAAAAGATGGACCTTTTTGGCAGAAAAGTGTACTCTACTGGGGAGATGGGGAGCTCCAACTCTGCATTGCAAACCAGCAAGCATTATTAAACAAGTACAACTTCAACCTCTGGGGGTCCATGCTGAAGTTTGTGGAGTCCATCCCACAAGACTCAAAGGTGGAATTCACAGCCCTGGTCAAGGAGGGTAAGGCAGTTTCAAGGGGCATTCGATGCGGCAGATGCAGTGGCCCACACAATGGCCACAGGAGTGGCGATGAGTTGGAGCTCTTAACTCCAGGCCTTAGTCTCCCCTGTGAGGTCCAGCAAATGATCCTGGACCTCCCCTTTGAAGGCTTGGCCTTATTTTCTGAACAGACAGGAAGTGCATAGTCTCAGGTTGAGACTACACACACTGGACGTTAGATGGGCTTTGGCTTTCTATATCGAAAGGACTAAACCCTTTAGGAAAATGACACAACTGTTTGTAGCAATGGCAGACAGAATGAAGGGCTAACTGCTTTCGTTGCAAAGAACCTCTTCAAGGATCATGTCGTGCATCAGGACATGTTATGACTTGGTGAAAATACCAGCCCCAGCACTGACCACGCATTCCACAAGAGCACAGATGTCCTCGATAGCGTTCCTTACTCAGGTCCTGATTCAGGACATTTGTAGGGCTGCAGTGTGGTCGTCTATTCATACCTTCATGGCACACTATGCCATCGCTCAGCAGGTCAGAGACGATGCGGCCTATAATCTACAGGTCATTGAACTCCGATCCCTCCTCCTATGGGTCTGCTTGAGAGTCACCTACTTGGAATTGACATGAGCAAGCACTCGAAGAAAAGACGGTTACTAACCTTCTGTAACTGTTGTTCTTCGAGATGTGTTGCTCAGGTCCATTCCAAGTCCCACCCACCCATCTCTCTGTCAGAGTCTGCTGGCAAAAAGGAACTGAGGAATTGGGGGGTTGGCAGGGCCCTATCTAGGGCGCCCTGAAGATGCAGCTCCAGGGGTCTCCACAGCCAACCCTACCTATACCACTGGGGGCAAAATCTTCTGGTGATTGTGCATGCAGCACGCGCATGCCTACTTGGAATGGACATGAGCAACACATCTTGAACAACAGTTACAGGAGGTTAGTAACCGTCTTATCTTAGTCTAGTTCTAAAACTTGAAACTCATTTTGATTCCTCCCCTCTCAACTGACATTTTTATCCTGAATTCAAAGGCTTTTGGGACAACTGGCTTGACTGGCCAGCAGTATGTCGTCTTCACTTATCCTCTTCCTGTCACGTGGGAAAAAGCTGTTCCCTGCTAATTTGCCTCGTTTATATAAACTGGTGCAATTTAATGTATAGACAAGGACTGGGGGTGTTCTGTAGTGCACCTGATATTCGTATTATGAGGGCAAGACTTCAGTATAATAGGTTCTTCTTGGAAGGGGGCCATTTTGATTACTCCAAGTTAGGGTTCCCTGTAATGCTAAAAAATTCACCCCAGTCAGTGGTGACCAAAAATCATAGCTGTTTGGTGGCCTGTGTGAAATGATCTCAGCCAGTTTGTAGTAAAGTGGCCTCTGCACAGAAAGCACATTGTGGTTGGCTCCCATGTTAGCAGTTTCAGTAAAATGAGTGAGAGACTCATCCTGAGCTCCAGATGTGTGACAGACCCAGCATAACTTAAGTAACTTGCAGTAGAGGTTGACAATAAGAGGCTTAGCACCTGTAAGGAACTTCACATTTTTTAAGTACAGCACTAGTACTAAATAAGTGTGTAAGGTGTATGTGTAAAGTGTTCTGCCACTTAGTTTGCATTTCTGATGTCAGTTTGCAGGGCTAAACTGCGTAAAAATGTGTATTTGTGGCTAAAGTGTATATGGGTCTAAATGGAGTGGTATCTATATACAGCATGAGGATGTGGAGACTGAGAATTGCTTTGGGGGGCCTTTCAGGGTTTGCATTAAGGCTCTCTGCATGAGCCAAGGAACTATTGGGGAACCTTGCTTGCCATGCTGCTGTCTTTCATACCTGCTCTGTGCATAAACACAATATTTCATACTCTAGGGACAGTAAGTTGTCAGCTTGATACTAAAACCACAATAAAATGATCAGAGACCAGCTTTATATTGTCCTTAATTTGTAACAGGGAGCAGCATGGCAAAACCTTGCTCAGTTATAGGGTTCCTTTCAGTGTAGCCTGTGGACTTAATGTATGTCAGGGACACAGAGGAAACTGTACTTTTAGGTGTTTCATGTCCTGATTCCCTCTGCTGATGTGTCATGGTCTCTCCCTTCTCCCAGGCTTTAAAGGAATTAGATGAAGTTGGGGACCTCTTGCAACTGAAGTATTCTCGTCACCGGTTGGTGCCTCTCTTGGACCGGCCATTTGATGAGACTACGTATGAAGAAACAGAAGACTGAACTCCCTCCACATGCCTTGGGGCACTCCCATGAGAGACTCTGTGGCACAGAGAACACACGGTCTTTGAACCACACATTTGTGACTGTTAAGCATAAAAAGGACACTTTTTTTCACAATATGGAAGTAGCCGCATCAGCTCTAAATGGCATTTTGTAAATAGTAAAACAGCTTTGATTCTTGTCTCTTCAGGGTCTGGCCCTAGAGAGATGCTTGGTTTTTTTTTTTTTTTTCCCCCCCTTGTTGCTTTTTTTATTATTTATTTGTCACGGTGAAATCACGGTGACCCTAGTTGGCGGTGAGCAAAGGGCGCAGATGCCCCATGTACACCACTAGCCTCTGGCGTGGCAGCTGAGATGTCACGTCTACAGCACAGCATTGTTGTGGCAGCACTTCCAGTTTCACTACTAGGCATCTAACTTTCCCAGAGAGCGATGGGCTGACCAGTTGGTTCAACTGAGACCTCCTAGAGAAACTTGGTAACTTGTTTAACCTATTTAACAAGATGGATAATCAACCAAAGCTTTTTCCTTTTGCATTTACGTATGTTTAAAACTTTCATCTTTTTTAAATAATAAACATGTTGCTGACATGTCACTGACAAGACCATTGTTCCAGAATGTTGGCTAGTTCCACCAGCCACAACCAAGAGACCTCCCTGGACTTCATCCTTTTCCCCCAGTTTGGCTATCAAATTGTTTCCTGGTTTGATGGCCTGCGTTCTCTCTTTAGAGTGAGTGATGCAGCACCTTTCTGAGTAGGAAAGATCTTGCCAATGTCACTTTCCTCACAGCTCTGACTCATGGCACAGTTAGGCCTCCATTTCCAAAAATGAGTTTAGTGTGTCTCACTTCCTCCTGTACAGGCAACTTTTCTTTGCTCAAGCTTTAGAACTGTCCAGATTTGTGAAAAGATGATTGACAGGTTATAAAAATTATACTCAGAATGATAAAAAACAAACCTTTATCTTTCAATGGAGAAAGCTCCCCTTTGCTATCAGGACCAGAATTGCATGGTAAGAAGGGCATAATGAGCTATTACGAAGAGTGTCATTTATTTGGGGCAGTTCTGCAAAAGAAATATTAGTGCACAGCACGGAGTGAACGCCGATGTCGTGTGCTCAGATTTGTTTGCCTGAGACTTATTATTTTGTGAAATTGCTTTTGCAAAGGGTAGTGTCTTAAATGAAGCACTGCATGAGACTGTGCAACGAGATCTACAATTTGGGGACGGGGGGGTCACTCAAAGTTGGTCTAGTCATGATGCTCTGTGCAGGTGTCTGTGACTTTTGGAACGAGATTCTCAATTTTCAAATGGAAGCAGTGTGTGGGTCAAGCCCATCTGTCTGGTGCAGCAAAGCAAAAGATAACTTTTTAAGCATGATTGTAGTTCCATAACTTTCACTCTGCCACTGACAGAGGTGGCACTATTTGATCACTAGAGCCAATCAGATCTGCAGATACTGCATGATGGATAAAAGTATCCGCTTGTTTGATAGAAACCCCATTTTATAACAGACTTCTGCATCTTGTCCCATGCTGTGTAACTAAACCTCATAAGCAAATTGTCTCATCAAATCTAAAAACAATAATTTTTCTTGATTTAAAGTGCAGTAGTGTTATAAAACTGTAAATTGAAATTATGAATTGAAGTAGCCACGGATAAGTTCTCCAGTATATCTAATCCACTGGAGATGTTTTGTATTTGCTGAAATTGATCTATGCATACAATATGTCCACACCTCACATGTGGTCATGATAGCCATAGAATAATTTCCTTTTCTTCAGTCATGGAATAAACTGCAGAGCCCTGAAATGATCTCTGAGTTTATTTTGGCCCTTCTGACTCTCTTCACCTGCACTCTGCCCATTAAGTCTTCTCAGCTGGGACTACTTGTAACATTCCAACCCCATGAATAGCTCAGATAGATAGCTGCTACTTTTTAAAAGGTCCTATCATAAAAATAGCTGCTGTATTCCCCCTGCTAAATGTGGCAGGAATCCAGATAAGACCATCCCAAGAATTCCTGATCCAAGCTCCAGGCCCGAAAACACTCAAAGCCTGGTCAAGTGATAGCTTTAAGGGTTGACTTCATGCAAGCTGCCAGAGCCAGAAATGCAGATTGTGGATCAACAGGGACCTGGGATTTCAAGGCTTCTCAGGGCTGCACAGTGCACTTGTATCTGACCCCACCCATGTGATCAATTGAATGGACCTCTAAAATCATGACATGCTAGCTTACAGAAAACTTATTTTAGAATCTAAAAATGTTAGTCCTAATTTCTTTCCCTCTTCCTGTGCATTTGGTGTCTGTGTTAAGGCAGCTGGGCTTTGTAGACAGAGGGTTATGAAAAATACCAACATTACTTTATTAAACTCCTTTAAAGTATATCTTAAATAGGTTTTAAATAGGTTAAAAAGTTTCAAAACGGTTAATAAGCCAATTGGGTTCTGGCACAGGTTTTTGGGATGACCTGTGGCCATAATGCCATTATGTCATGGTACATCATCATATTAAATACTGTATCCATTCCTAAGGCTGGCTCAATCTTGGGTTACTGAGAAGCTTCAGAAATCACATTCTGCCCATCTAACATTGGCAAACCACTTGATTAAATTTCAGTCCTGGATTGCCCCTGGGGTCTGTGCTGCATCCTGGATGGGAAGTGGGATTTTTTCCCCCTCTAGTTCAGGAGGCCCATGTTACTTCAGAAGGACTTGTTCAGCCAAAATATGATAACCAGATCAATTGCTTCTAAAAACATTAAGAGCTTGAGATATGGCACACACTGTTCAGTTAGTTGTATCTTGTGAGCTAGGGAGATCTTTTAAGATCCATTGAAAATTTCATCCCCAGAAATTGAAGAGCAGGTCACTGCCACATTAGACTGTGTTTGCCTTAGTGTGGAAAGGTGATGGCAGTGTGCCCTGTGGGTGGGGTTGCTGACATAGCAATTGCAAAGCTTTCACCAGAAGTAAAATTCATGCCCTTTTTGTCCTTGCAGAAATAGTAAATGAAAGAAGCTCTTCGAGTGAAAGAGGAAGAGAGAGGCTGCTGAGGAGGCAGACCTCAAGTCCTGCCAACTTTTATGAGCAGCTTTAATTGAAAATTATTCTTGTTTTTTCCCCCCCGTTATATAAAGAGATGCATAACTCAAAGACAAAATTGAGTTTCTTTCTGTACAGTTCCTTCACTGAATTTTGACCCTTGTATGCAACAGCATCTCTGGAGAACTGAGTAAGGGAGAGAGGAATGCTTATTTTGTGAGGTGGTGAAGGCTTTAAAACACACACAGTGCCAATGCTGATGTCGGTTTCATTAAACCTAAAGGAGTTTCCACAGTCTTACACTCAGCTTTAGTAAAGGTAGGCAACTGTGTACTAGTGAAGGATGCGGTCCTTGCATCCTGATTGGTACCAGCTTTCCCTGGTGGGAGATCTTTTTCATATGAAGAGACATATGAAGTTTTTGTGATCTCAAGTCAGCATTCTGTTTTTTCTAGTTCCTGTGGAGGAGAGGGGACTGCTTACTTATTTTTTTGTATCAAAATATCCAGGATTTTGTTCTTACCATAGGGCACAAGCATTTGTACAATGTGTCTGCTTGCAAGCTATTTTTTAAACACGGTTTGATTTATGTATCTCTGATGTGCATGTTTTTTTACTTCTGAAGAGGAACTTTAGAGGGCCACTCTGGACCCCTGTGGTTACTGGTAAAGCACGCTTTGCTCTAATCCAGGTCTCGTGGGAGTGAGCTGGTCCGGTTCGTAGTGGGGTGAAAGCACTTTCTGCACTCTCCCTTATTGCTTGTGCAGTCAGTTATCAGGGATAGGCAATAGAGTCTTTCAGTGAGGGAATTGCAGCATTTTCCTCGTAGACCTAGAGAGCAGAAGTAACCCCCCACCTCCACCCTCTGTCATCATTGCACATTCCTCCTGAAAGCAGGCCCAGGAAGCGTTCCAGTGAAACCAATGCAGCCCAGTCCCATTCACGCGAGGGAAATCTGGCTGCCTGATCCTGCAGAGGACAATGAGCAAAGAGAAGGTTATAGTATTGCCATCACTTACTCCTCTCTGCGGTATGGAAGGCTTTTCCACGTGCTTTAGAGCTGTGATCCTGAAAGCAGGAGTGCAGCTCCCACTGGTTCAAGGGACGCTTCTGAGAGTCTTGCCCGCTCCAGACCTCCTGAAGCTCCATATAAATGGAAATGCTCCCTCCCATCTGCCTGCCACCTTCAACTCCCTTACCTCTCTGGGAAAGTATTTGGCCTGCAGCCTAAATGGGGCAAGAGGAGAGTTTATCTGGCCTCCAGATACTTCCAGTCTAGGACTCAGACTGTCTATTAGTGAGGTTAGTTGACAGACCATTTAAGTGAAGCAGAGGAGAGGGTGGGAGAAGAGACCTGGGGAGTCTGATCACACATAACAGGGTGGCCTGGAAAGTTCTAAACCGCTACCATGGCCACCTTCCTCTATAGAGACAGTAGAGCCTGTGGGGAGACATCCCAGAATGCAGTGCTCCATCTCAGCCATTATAGTTCTACTCAGTTTATGAAAGTGTTACATGCTGGGACGTATAATCTTAGGTTGCACTTCTCTATTAAAGAGCGAGGCAGCTGCAGACTCTTCCATTTTAACATAAGTTCAGCCTCAGGATACCAGTAAATGGCTAATGTGACTGTCAGGTGTAATGTTGGCTGTCCCAGGACTAGAGCTGAAACCGAAGGGGAATGCCATCGGGGAGAGAACCAGCCAGGTGTGGTCTGTTTAATGTGAAACCCTTTTTTAAACTAAGTGTAATTGTGGTGACTTACACTCCTGCAAAGGTTCCCGGTTTTGCAAGCCATATTCCTATCCGAAGGTTCTGTGTGTTGGGCTTGTACACACGGGAATTGTCTGCTTGGGGGAAGCACTTTGTGGTTTATCTCATGTTAAACTGTTTTGTACTGAGCTTGGAGCTGTTCTATTCCATCTGTCCCAAAAAAGGGCTGGTGGAGGAGGAGGGATGACGCTACTGTACAGTATGTATTATGAAAAGGCCTTAAACTGTGATTCTTTTTAGTATGAAGAACTATTAATAAACTGACCCTAAAAGATATAATGGATCTTAACCTGCAGATATTCAGTACTCATAATTAAGCAATATTGAATGTTGTTTCCTGGGGTAGGAGGGTTGGGTTTGCTTTGGCTATCAGCAAGGTTTCTTGAATAAGCAGAAGAGGCATCTGTACACCAGGCCAAGTGCAGTCATTATTGCTCTCTGCATCCATGCTACTGCTTGGCTAGGTTTGGTGATCTGCCCCGGGCTGCTGGAAAAGAGGAAGGATTAGTGGGAGGCTGGGGTAGGTAGCATGCAAGCAGCTATGGCAGCTAGCAACGTAGTTATTTCCTCACCTATAGACAGGTATGCGTCTCAGTGGAGCAGCAGGAATGTGCCAGGGGTTGATGCAGATAGACACCACTGGTCAAATGAAATGCACTGTAAACCACACACACTGTGTGTACATCCACTGTTTGCCAAACTGCCCCCTGTTCAGCCAGTATTTCTGTAATCCCCTAATAGGGTGTATTAAACTCAAGTCACCTCCAGGTTCTCAGTGTAACTCCAGAACGGGGCTAATAAAGGCTTGAGAGAGTGCAAAATAACTTCAATGGCCTGAAGCTTTAGGCTAGCTCCCCCTAAGCTAATGGTGGCCCAGTTTTCCATAGCCCCAGGGCAGAATCACAACCCAGGCACAGCTTTTGAAGTCTTAAATTGGACTGTATTCCTTTGCCTTTGCACTGCTATAATGTACATATATATTGGATCTTTTGTAGATATGAAACATTTTAAATGAAATTTTTTTAATGAGCTTCCCCAAAATATTTTATGCCGGAGATCTAATTTTTTTTACACTGTTGAGAATTAACATGAAGCTGGGTACTGTGGGGACGGAGGGAGGGGGGAAGAAGAGAAGCAGATGGTATGTTGACTATAAAAAAGGGTAACTGCATGTTAAAAACACTGGAGAAAAAACAACTGCTTGGAAAAAAATTGTTCAAATCTAATCTATGTTCCACATAATAAAGAATTCAGAAAAAGCCTTTGGGGTGTGTTTGCTTTTTGAAAATGTTGATGGGACTCCTGCCCTGTAAATGGGTTAAGAAGCACAAGTTGTTGGGCTTGCTACTGGAATTGCTGGGTGAAATGCTATGGGCTTGTGTTGTGCAGGAGATCAGACTGGGTCATAATGGCCCCTTCCAGCCATAGTCAGGGGATTCTAAGCAGCATTTCAAAAGAGGCAAACCTAGTTACCTTGGTCAATCACCTCGATGTGTGGTATAGGTAAGGTAAGGTAACCAAACAATGGCCCATGGATTTGTTCACACGCAGCCTGTAGATGCCCTCTACTGGAAAGGGCATGGGTTGTTGGAGACTACAAGGCCTAGCACTCAATGTTGCATCTTGGTCCTAAAGCAGGCACTGTGCGAGTGATGCAAATGGACCGCTTTAGGAGGAGTTGTGGAGTTGCCCCTCTGCTCTAATCTAGTCCCTACTCACAATATGTTTGCAGCATGTCCTGATGCCAGCAAAGCCTCCTATAGGGTCTCTTGGGCTGTTGCAGCTTTGGGAATCTCAGCTTGCATCTCTGCACGGAAACGTGTGGCTCATTTCAGATCTAAATTAGCCGCTGTCCCAGCCACATGTAAATTAGAGATGTCAGTCTTTGAAATTGAGACCAGCCTGAGTCCAGTATTCCAACACAGGTGCTCAAACTGGCCTGTGGGTGACTGATTACCAATCTGAGCACATAAATGAGGCAGGACTGGGACTTCCTGTTAGCATTTTTGCATTTGGAAAATGCATTTCTGTTGTCTGAATGTCTGCGCTTGATCTGCCAGGAGGCTATATCCCTTTAGGATTTGCCATGTGATAACTATTCATTGTTGTCCGTCCCCCCCTCACATTTTCCTCTGGGTGGGTGGTTGGGAAAGAACTCTGCTTCCTCTGGTGTTTGGCACCTTTTATAAAGACCAGTGAGTCCACAGTTGAGTCTGTGGATGCTTGAGAGCTGCTGTCCAACTTTGGGCCTAAACAATCTGCTAGATCCTCTGTTCTTCCAGAGACTCCTGCCCCAAACACACCTACAGACAAGGGCATGAATTTCAGACAGGAAAAGGAGATGGTTGAAGAGGTCATGGGAACATAGAAGAGGGAGGGGAGGCCGGCACAGCTGGCCTTGGATGGTGTTTTGCATGTATTTCTGTCCTGGGGCCCTCTGGTGCATCTTAACAAGTGCCTATGGGAGAATTGCTACTGATGATGCAGCTCTTAGCGGGGAAGAGCCCGGGGAGCAAGGGGTCAGCATCGGCAGGCCATGTGGCTGTAGCTGATGCTCTTTGGAAAAACTGAAACTGTTCCACTAATTGGATCCGAGCCCTGGCAGGTGCGCAGGACCAAGGCTCCAACTTTCAGCTCAGGTGCAGGTGTTCCTCTCTGTGCGGAAGCCTGCATTTAGATGTATAGTCCCATTTATTTTTGGCAAACAAACCTAGTCGGGACCGGCCTTGGCCTGAGGCGGAGCGGAGGCCCGGGCTCTCCTTGCAGCTGCTCTGATTTGCTGCTCAGCCCTTTCCCCCCACCTCCCCTTCCCCTGTTCATGCTCGGCGAGGATGCCGCGCGTGAGAAAACGTGACAGCCTCCACGCGAAGCAACGTTCAGCTCCCAGTGCCGACTGTGGCCCTCGTACATCTGCCCCGAGGCTGCCGGTGTGAGACACTGAGCTGAGGGGGCTTCCCACCCCGCTCGTGTGCCCCTTTTAGCCCTTGCGTGGGATTTCTCCCCCGCCCTGTTTTCTCCCGCCCGGAGTCGTTCGTTCGTTCGTGCAGCGGGCCGGGCCGGAGCGGAGCCTGCCGCAGCGGCTGGGGGCTGGAGCGAGCCGCGCGGGCAGCCCCGATGCTGCGGCCCGCGGGGGAGCGGCGGCCGCGCCGCGGAGCCCGCCAGGGGGC
>ML675611.1:38401120-38496125 GCA_007922155.1 Mesoclemmys tuberculata
CGGGCGGCGCAGGGGCGGCGGGCGGCGCTGGCAGACGCAAGCGGGGCAGGGAGCCGAGCGAGGCGGCGCGGCCCCGGCTCCTGGCGCTAGGGGCCCGGGTCCCGCCGGCGGGCGCTGCGCAGGCGAAGCGGGAGGCGCCTGCCGCCGGCGCGGGGAAAGCCCCGCCGGGCCCGCCGTGCGCAGGAGCGAGGATCAAAGCGGCTGCCGGACAAAGAGCGGGGCACCCTCCTTCCCACGGCGGGGCGGCGAGCCGAGCGGGCGGGGCCGCCGGAGCCCCGCGGGGGACCGGCGGGGCGAGGTTCGCAGCGGCCGCAGCGCCGGGGACATGCGGCATCCGGCAGGGGAGACGCGCCCGGCCGAGCCCCGGAGGTGGGGACGTGTGGAGGGAAGCGAGACAAGTTTTGTCTCGGCGGCAGCAGCCTCCGGCTCGGGGCTCGGGGGCCGCGGCATCCCGGGAGCGTGGAGCCTCAGGCTTTGATCGCCTGGGAGGGGCTGGCTTTCCCGATGCAAAGGGAGCATTTCCCCAGCCCAGCACAGGGGGATCCGCCTGCACCGGAGCCTGCGATTGCCCGAGGAGAATCCGCAGCACGAGTGACTCCAGAAATCAGGCTGCGGAGAGGGTTAGAAAAGGCGGGGGGGAGGTGAAGCCCTCGCCCGCGTTTCGGCCTTTCTTCTTTCCCCCTGCAGATCTGTTCAGTCACCCTTCGGCAGCAGTGTCCCAGGAGGGGCAGCTAAACCCAAACGTGAGCAGCAAACTGCAAGAGCGATCAGAGGGACAGACCCCCAGAGGAGAGTGCTCGGCAAGCCAGGGCTCCGGAGACTGTCCCTAATCTCTCCGCCACACTCTGAGCCGCTCTGGACCCTTCCAGGGACACGACAATACAGGAGCAGAAGGCTGGAAAGAGGATTGCAGTTTTCATCTGCATTTTCTGCCTCCCCCCCCCCCCCATCTCCTCCTGCAGGGAGTGATTTTGTAATATTAGCAGGCTGGATTAGTGGGGGGGTGCCTGGCTGCCTGCCTTGTGTGTGTGGAGGTGGGTTAGTGGGGAGGGCAGGGGAAGAGATGTCTGGGACCAGAGGGAAAGTTGTGCTCATCCTAGGCTGTGTCTTTCTGACAACTCTTCTTGCTGTGGTGAGAGGGCTTCCCTTGAGGAGACAAGGCACCAGCAGTCCCCGGGAGAGGAATCACAAGCTGGTAGAGGTAAGGCAACTGGCTGCTGCTCGCTGATCTGGGTGCAGAAGGGGGGCCGAGTGGCAGTTTTTACTCTGAATATTGTTGGGGTGGGGGCGTAGATGTGGGAGCCCTAAAGAGGAGCGTAAGCAGGGTGGTGGGCCGGCGAGCTGCCTCATCCAAATCCATATTTCACATGCAGGGCTTCTAAAGCACTGGCACGGGTGGTGCAAGCCCCGCACTCCTGGAGACGTATAAAAAGTAGACTGGACAGCGCTCTAGAAAATCCACTATCGGCCCGGGAGCAGCTGGATGAAGTAGGGCTCTGTAGGGTCCTGTTTTGTTCTAGGTGCATGATTTTTCTCAACCAGCCGCAGCTGGGCTTTTAAAGTCTCAGGGGTGTGGCAAGGCTCGCCTGCCCTGCGGAGTTCTTCTCAAGCATCTTTGCGCATGAGGAAGGGGGACCGCACACCCTTGTGTGGAGGAGCGGGCCCTTCTTGCTAAGACTGTGAGGACTCCCTTGAAGTTGGTCACATCCAAGGTAAATGTGTGGGTATTACAAATGTGTCTGCGTATCCCATCCACATCTGGTCCTACCCAGAGCTCCGAATGAGACAATGTGTAATAGCTGCCACTTAAGAGAGAGACTGGTTTTTAGTTTCCTCTTTGTCTTGGCTGTTTCTTTGCCCATAACAGGGCAGATGCCCTTCACCGCCACCCCCAGGTGTACAATCTCCTGAGATCTCAACCATCCATGGGATGGGAGCAGGCAATGGGACTTCAGATTCCTCAAGTCTGAGTCTAAGTTTAATAATTCAATGCACGGGAAGGTCTGTTGCCTTCAGCAGACAATATCTGTCATAGGAGAGGAGTCAAAGTATAGCCCAACCCAGGGCAGGGTTGCAGCTGTTAGGAGCTCAAATGTTTCACCACATGGGCATAAAATGCAGCAGATTGCAGCAACCTTGCCCCTTTCACATAGAGATGGAGACCATGGCACTGGCTACAAGTTCCAGAACGTCATGCTCCATCTTGATCCAAATGGCCTGCACTTGGGTTAGGATAGGGGGCATGGCTTGCTAGCATCTGTATTTCCATGTGCTGCATCTCTCTCAGGATAGACTTTAGGGTAGGTTTATGGGTTCAATTGCACCCACAGAGGACCTGGATTAACCAATAGGCAGTGATTTCTGTGGGCGTAAGGGCCTGCATTTCAGATTTGGCCCAGCTGCCCCTCCATTAGGACAGGGGCGGCCAGGCTGAATGTGAGTGAGTGATGTCATGTTGCAACCTGGCACGTGGTCACAGCACCACTCAGGTTTGACATCTGACATCAATAGCATGGGGAGTGACTGGCCCACCCTGACTAGACCAAGGTCCACTGCTGCAAGGCTGGCATTATCACACGGGGCCTGAGGTGACCCGCCAGACAGAGCCCAGAGAGAGGAGCAGGTTTCGGGGACACCACTAGAGCTCAAGGAGATGTGGGACCAGGAGTGGCCCCTCCACACAGGCCTGGGCCCTTTCTGACTCCCCTCCCTTAGTGCATTCATTGCTCCATCCACCCCTGCTGTCTGTTAAAGATGGGGCTGGCCAGGAGCTGTATTGTGTTCTAGGGGCTGTATTTTGCCTGTCCTTGTGGCAGGAATTTGTTGGCCAGACCTGTGTGCTGTCTTGCAAAGGATTTAGAACAGCTAACATAATGGAAGGTAACCTTGACTCTGCCCCTGTGGCTTCAAGACAGCAGTGACTAGTGGGTTTACAGGACATGAGATCAAAATGCATGGAAACCCATGGTGTTTGAGTGGGGGAGAGATAAGTGGAGTGGGAGCAAATCTATAGTAATCCTAGGGAGAAAAAAGGCCCTTTAACAAAGAAGGAGGGAAAACAAAAAAAACCCAGTGACTTCCATATGGCTGAACCAACCAGCTGCCTTTTAAATTGGTCTCTTAGCAAGAAAAATGAAAAGAGCTTTAGACAAGATGGACATTTTTTCAAAATACACCTTGTGACCGAAGCTATTGATAAAAAGCCGGTAAAAGGAATATGTGGAAAAACTGACTGCGTATGAATTAGAAGGTCTGCGTAGTAGCAGCCTGGATATTCATCAGTGATATGCATCAGTAGAAGAAGCTTGGTGGATAGATTTGAATCCCTGAGTGTCAGAGGTGTTGGCTGATGAGTTTACTTAATGCCAGGCAGTTCTTCGTGCAATGTTACAGAGAAATGGGAATTTACTTTATTGTTGTTTATTATTAAAATGTGGCACTGGTTGTCAGAAAAGGGTGAACTTGGCTATTTCTGTCTGATCAATTGAACTCTTCACTGTGTAGTAAAATAATGGGCTAAATGTTGAGAGTGTATTTGAAAGCCAGTGGAAGATAATTGAACCACAGGCAGCAGAGAGCTTGGTTATATCAGGCCTAATCCTGCCAAATGGGATTTGAAAACTTTTTTTGAGTGGATGAAGGGGGATTGCTCGGAATGTTGTATTTAGACAATAATCTTAAATTTACATCATTCCTCTCAGGGGAAGATCTGCAAACTCTCCGTTTGCTCACTACAGAAATGCAGCCACCTCTTCGGTGGAACATGGCTGTGTAACAGCATGCAGCAGCACAAGGGCTGGAATTGTAGGCACACATAATATAATGACCTCAGCTGCTGTTCAGCCAGGACACTGTGGTTAACACCCAGACTCTTGCAGAAGGGCCATGGTGTCTAGTGAAGCATTGGATACGGTACTTCCTAGACTCCTAACTGAAAAGCCAAACTTGTAGGCTGTAATCAAAGGATAATGATAGAATGGCAGTGTATGAAGTTGAGGGGGGTGGAGGGTGTCCAGTGGAGAAGCCCAGAGATCTACGTTAAGCCCAGTTTTACTTGACATTTTTACTAATCAACTAGCAAAGGGAGAGGAATAGTCCACACAAATTTGTGAATGATTCTGAATAAGGGAGTTTGCATGAATGCCCAGAGACCGTGTCTTCATGTGAGTTTGTACAGTGCTTAGCACAACAGGTCTCAACTTGAGACCTCTGGGTTCTACTGAAATAGTATATCATAATTATACAGAAGAGCTTGGGAGTTAGACGTATAGGCATGAGATAAGACAGAGACACAGTCTTTCTTGGGGTCTACCAGTGCTGCTCATCTTAACAGTGTGTGCCTTGTAGACTGTAAGCAGGGTCTTTTTTTCATTTGTGTTTTGTGCAGCAGAGGGAAGGGTTTTGACATTTCGCAAATAGTAGTAAACTGGACGTGTATAGTTGGGCATCTTGGAACCTGCTGAATGCTGATGGAGAGATGTAGAAAGTGGGTGATTCTGGGAGACTTCTGTGGATGAGAGGGGACAGCAGATTGGGTTTATCAGCTTGTGAAGGAGCAGGGTAGCAAAAATGCCAGTGTGTTTTTTGGATTGCATATGTATACACAGGTGGTTCATGTCACAGAGTTGACAGTCCCGATCTGTGTGGCACCAGTGTGACCACATCTGGAATATTGGTTACTTTAGGGTAATGCCCTAAAGATGTGGCTGGACTGGAGGAGAGGGCAGAGATACAGAGAAGGACAACAGAAATGATCGAGCCGGGTGGATAAAAAAAACAGATATTTTTTAGTTAAATACGTTTTTCTTTTCAAAAAACCTATTTCCAATTCAATTTGAAATCGATAACTTATGTTAAGGCATAAATTTACTTTAATTGTATTAAAATCTTTGAAATGAATAAAATGCGCTGCATCAATGAGCCCTCCTCAAATTGTAATGAGTCGAAGGGTGCTGTTTCTTCAATAATGTACGGAATGTGGCAGAAGACATCATTAACTTTTGAGGTCAACTCAAGCTTTATAAATATGTGACAATGTCATGTAAGCATCCGTACTATTTTCAGTCTTTCCAAAGGAGTAAATGCTGGTATTTACATTTTTCCCAATGTAAGTACTTTCAGTTTCTATTGGGCAGAAAAGCTTTAGCCTTCACGCCTTTTGGTTTCAGTTTAGCAAGATGCAGAGAGAATATTTTTTTTCATTTGGGCCGGTTCATTCAAAGTTGAGAAGTCAACTGGGAGCTGAAAAAGCAGAAAAGTTTGTCTTGCTCTTCCAACCTATGAATAAAACCCAGCTGAGAAATGAGATCTGCTAATGCTAGAAACCTGAAGGATATGGGGTCAGATTTTCAAAGGTATTTAGATGCCTAAAGATGTTTGTAAGTACTACGTCCTCATAGGATTTTCCATCCATTCATTAACTACAGTTAATACATTCTTTGCTTAATAAATCAGATAGTTTTAAATGCAAAACTTGTTTTGATCAACTTTTTTCCCCTCTCTACTCAGCACATTTAAGGTTCTTATTTAACTGATAATAAACAATTTTAAAATGCTGTTTTGTGCATTTTTAATTGAATTCCAATTTTCATACAAATGCAGCTTGACACAAACCATGAGTAAAAAATGATCATCGAGTAAATAAGAAATGCAGCATTTTCCATTTTTTATCCTCATTTAAAAAAAGTAAAAAGAATCTATATAATGCAAAGAAGCTATATAATAAAAACAAACTTTTCTAAAAAAAAGTACACTTGTGAAGCAAGATTAAAACCAACAATTTAAATCAAGGTTTCCTGCTTGCTGATTTAAATCATGATTAAAATCTGTGGCTTAGTCAATCCATGCTGTGATCAAATAGCTGGAGTGCTTGTGTTATGCAGAGGAATTCAAAGAGTTAAATACGTATTGCTAAATGGCGTGTATCTAGAGTTATCTGCAAGGTATGACTACCAAGGGGAGCAGGGGATTACTTAGGGTGCTCCAAGGTGGCATAACAAAGTATAATGGAATGAAAAGCAGCAAAAGAAAATATAGGCTGAGCGTAAAGGAAAATTTCCCAAAAGTGGAAATAGCAAAAGTTCCGTCGCTTGGGACATTTAAACATGGATCAGAGCAAGCCCTGGCAAAAAACAGAGTGTAAGGAACAATCCTTCATTGGCTCCTGGGTGGATGGACTAGATGGGACCCAACTGGGCTAGGTTGCACAAAAACAGGCTCTTATTTTCCTCAGAACCCATCTGCTCCTACTGCTTCTTCTCAGCCTCCCGTCATCACCCTCCCTCTCCCTGGCATCTGTCCTCACTTGGAGAGCTCTGTCCTGGTTTGGGGAGCAGCTAATTGCGCTGTCACAGATGGTGGAGGATGGCTTCAGGTAGGAGGCTGCAGGGGTGACAAGGGAACAGCTCCTGTCTTCCACAGTAAAGCAAGGGGAGAGAAACTGAGGACATGTGATGCAGGCTCTGAGCAGGCCATGTGTGCAGTGAGCTCCCCACGGCTGCTGCAGGCTGTGTCAGTGGCAGAGTCGTTTTGCCTGTGGATGTGCTTTTTACCTTTTCATTTCTTCAGCAATTAAGCGTTCTTATCTCCGGCTTTGTCCTTGTCCGAGGTCAGATTTGTGGGCATAAAACAGGCACTGAAGCATCGTTCCGCTCTGAAAGGGGCTCTTTGTGCACAGGAAGGTACTTTACCCTTTGTAGCAAATTTCCTTTTGAGAAGTGCCAAATTATCTTGGTCAACAAAGTGAAAACTCTTCCGCCCTGGGGCTGAGTCAGGAGCAGAAACAATGGGGAGCCGGGTGTAGGGAAGTTTCTGGATCAGGAGGCTTCTTCCCTTTTTGCTGAACAAATAGGTCTGTTGAGTTTTCTATTGTAGAAATTAAAGGGGTGTCTGTAAAAGGCACATGTAAGGGGAATGGATTAGGCATGAATTGCTCTGCAGGGAGGAGCCTTTCTCTTGAGCTAGGTGCTTCTGTACCCTTAACAGAGACTCGCTGCACTTCTGGTTTGCTAGAGCAAATCCAATTCCAGTTCTAGGTCAACAATGGCACATGGCAGTTGTAGAATGAGTTGGGGGTGCGGGCAGAGTGGGACGGGTGGCATACTTCAGTTTGGTTCCTAAAGGGGGTGGGGTGTCCATATCTTGCCAGCTTTCCCTGTAGTTAGCCAAAGGCTGGCCTATGGAGATTGACCTCCTCTCAAAATAGTCTCTCCAAAGCAGGTTGAGGCGTATGATCAGGATGGGGTGTGTATGTGTTAGAGCATGGAAAACCTGCCCTGCTGCTGCCCAGGTTGGGGATTAGAGGTTTGGGGATTTGAGGGCTTCCGTCTGCAGTGGCACCCATTGGTATACTTCACCATCATGAAAATCAGTTCAAGAGAGAACCTGATACTCCCCGAGTAACACGGGCCCTGCTGGGAGCAGACTCGTGGCTGGTTTTAAGATGTGGGGGTGGTAGTGGGTGCGCATCTGGGTTGTAGTGGGTGCAGTGTAAATTCAGGCTGTTGCATTTACCATGTTGTGTTTGGTTTCTAGAGCTAGTTGGGAATTTTTCCTCAAATTTTTTTTGATGAACAATGGCTCATTGACCCAACAGAAATTTTCACCCCAGATTTTCTCTTAATTGAAAATGTTGGGGAGTGCATTTTTTAAAAAAAAAAGTGGGGAAAAATATTTCAGCAACTTTTTTCTTTAAAAAATTATTTTTCTGTTTTTGATGAAAACCTCAAAAACTTTGAAGAAAGCATCTGACAAAACCATTTGGGTGTTGTTGAAAATTTTCACAGGGGAAGACCTCACTGGGATACCGGATATCTTTAAAGGGCCAGCTGCGTAAGTGGCTTGTTTCCTTGTTGTTCAGATCTTGCCTGCTCCAGCTGTCTAGTGACTTCCCGGGCCTTACTGAGACGCTGAGGGAATGTTTGTGTCTTCCCGGGCTAGGAAGCCAGAGATGTGGTGGTCTACATGCCCGCCTGTCCCAGCTGGCTCACGGTGTGAAGGGAAGCAGCATTTCCTCGGCTACTGATTGTTTGTTTTATTTAGTCTCCAGGGGAAGAATAAAGTTTCAAAGGGAACAAAATGTTATAAAGTTCCTCTTGCTTATTGTCCTGTTCTGCTGGACTCCTGCACTGAGGCAGCAACTGGGCTACAGAAGTGCTGGATGGAGTCCGTGTGTGTTGGTCAGAGGAGAGGAGCTGTGATCTGTGGGTGTTTCTTGTCTAGGGTTACAAGGTGTTAGCTGACACAGGCTAACTAAGGGCATGTCCACACTGCAATCAGGGGTGTAATTGCAGCACGGACTTGTGCTAGCTTTAATCTAGCTAGAGGAGCCAAAACCGCAGTGAAGTGGCAGTAGTGTGGGCTGTACAAACCTGCCTGGACCTGTAGGACAGAATTGCGTTCCTAGCCTGCACCAGGGTCCATGCTGGGTCTTGACTGTTATTTTTAGCCAAGGCTAGCTTGCGTATGCCTTCGCAAGCTGCAGTCACACCTCCAGTGGCAGTGTAGACCTATCTCAAGTCTTATATAGTTTAGGTCTTACGATCTCACATTAGCATGTGTTTGGATGCTAATACACATGTTTGACAGTTTATGTACACAAGGCATGCTGCCTTTTACACACGTTACATAGGGAGAGCTTAGACTTTTGGTTGACCAGAATGGCATACATCAGAAGTCTACATTGCCTTGTCCTTTCAAACATGAGAGTTAGCATGTGTTAGCAGTCCTGTGCTCACATCTGGCCTAGACTAATCTAATGCATTCTTGAGCTCTAGGGTAGACAAGCCAGTGCGGACATTTAACACATAGCTGGTTATCTTGAAGCCTGGCAAGGAGCTATGAGGTAAAGTGCAAATGTTTGTGGAGCAGCCAGCTAGCATGCACAAATGTGTGTGCATACAGGGGGACGGGGGTGGGGGGGGGCAAGCGCAGCAGGCTGCACTGGTGAAAGAGAGATGAATTTCCATCATTCCTGATCATCCCCCACGATTCAGTTATCCCACAGCCTTGCCTTTCCCTTTCCCTCAAATGCTTCCTTGTTACCCAGATCTCCCTCATTGTGGTGGAGCCCATGGTTGGCTTCTCCTGGCTTTGGTTTCCCTTTAATATGTTGCTAAAATCCCCCCTCTATTTTTAGCTACCTGTTCCCAGGGCACAGGCAGCCTCCTGGCTAAGAACCCAGAGGACACCAGGTGCGGCACACTGTGCAGTGTCTTCAGCAAGATGGGAGTTTGTGCAGATGTCTTAAGCTCACATCTGCTCTTCCTCCCCCACCCCTAACACCCTTCCTCTTTCCAGAGAGGCTGGGGCGGCATTACATAGCTAAGCTGGCTCGGAGGCAACCAGCAATCTCTCCTGGGATGTGGAAGTGGGGGGTGTCCGAGGGGATTCCTGGCTGGAACATGATGTGGGGATGCACTTAGGGCTTAATTAGCAAGGCAAGAGGTGCTGCGGTTCAAGTAATTTTTTTTACTTTCCTAACTAATGGAGGAAGCCCCCAGGTGCCGGGGCCGGGAACTGCCAAGCCTAGAGGTGCTGGCACAAATTAAGCACTGTCTGCATTGCACTGCTGGAATTAGGACTTTGGGGGCGTGTTATCTGCAGTTGTTCTTTAGCATCAGTTGATTGCACAGGACTTTCAGGAGGGTTTTGCCTTCCTCTGCAGCAGTGAGTGGGCTCCCGGTACAGAGCATGGGGGCCTGATGGGTCCTGGGGAGCCCTGTAATGCACTAACTAGAAAAGTGTCAGAATCCCCAGATGTTCCCTTTCTATGCTATTACATTGTTTTAAAGGGAAACTCCTCCAGCAAGGGAAGGCAGCGCTCTGGGGGAAATGGGGTCTTATGGACGGTCACTCCGATGATGTCTCTAAACACCCTTTTGCACTCCCTCCGCCCTCCTCTTAGATTTATTCACACATGCAAAGAGTGTTTCGAGGGCCAGACTGAATTGTTTAGGCCTAAAAATGTGTGTTGCTATTTTGAAAGGGTTTTTACCAAGCTAGCTATGAACAGAAATGGCTTCAGCATGTTGTTTGAAAATATAACGAAAGAGCCAATAAGCAAGAGTCTAAAAAGAAAACCCAAGGTATCTCCTGACACCCCAGTCCTCTGGTCCTGAGCCAGTGATCGGAGGGAGCAGGCTGGCTCTCTGGCTTCTGTACGTTCCAGTACAGAATAAGTTAAAACAGCCCCTGAGCACGGTGCATGCCAGCCGCACCCCATTTTAATTCCTGACAAACTCCCATGCCAGAGGCTGCAGGTCTACTCTGCTGGAGCTACCTAGCCGGGGAAAGCGCCCGCTGTCAGAGTAATTCCCAAGTGGCTCTTTCCATCGGCTTTATGGCCCTTGTGTGCTGACAGCCAGTGTAGGGGGCCATGTAGCCCAAAACAGGGCTTTGGGCTGTGAAGCATCCAGCACACCCTGGATGTAATTTAAATGCCAACATTAAAAATATCGCCGAAAAGGTTTTCTGCGAGGGGCGGTGGTTTTGTTGTTTAACTTCGGAAACAGTAATTTCACCCCTTGCAAAGTAGCTCAATGTCACTATCCCTATTTTACTAATAAAGTTCAGGCAGGGGAGGCAGTGGCAGAGCTGGGACTAGGGAATCAGGGGATATGGCTGTGACCCGTCCGTGCCCAGGGTAGCTCGCTGATAATGCCAGGGTCAGGGCAGGCTGTAAAAGGAGAACAAATTCTCCCAGCACTGGTGGGTGACACTGAAGTCAGACTTCCCAACCAGCCACAAACGGTGCTTCTGATTCCCCCACACTGCTTATCAAGAAGCACCTGTGCAAATACACACAGCCCCCTTTACTGCATTTCAGTCTCTGGCTCCCAAACTGCCACTAGGTCCAGTAAAGAGACCAGTTATTTAAACTCTAAGCTCTTTACTAAAAGATTCCCTCTGATCCCAAAGGACCAGCCACAGTACCAGTTCACTATAAGTTTGGATCTTACCCAAAATACCACCTGCCAGCCAATCCTTTAGTAACTAAAACTAAAGGTTTATTATAAAAGGAAAACAAACAACAAGAGAAATGTTAAAGGATTAAAGCAATCAGAAACATACAAATGATTTGAAAGTCCATATACATCAGGTTTCTAGAACAATCGTGGAGTTGCAGGCTTGTATAGTCCCTCTGGTGTACATCCAGTACCTGGATGGGTCTAAGTCCTTCAGTTCAGTTGCAAAGTGTGTTGATCCAGAGGTGTGTCCGCAGCTGGACAGGAACAAAGATAAAATGGTTTCTGTGGTTTGATCTTACATACACTCTGTCACTGGCCATGTGGCTTGTGGAACTTTACAGGAACCCAGATGGAGTCCAAAGTCACATGGGCCAATCCTGGTAACTCTTCAGGTATGCCTTTAGTTTCTTCCTGGGCCTTTGGCTTCTGTAAAGGTCTTGATGGGCCATTAAGTGGGCTATTGTCCTGCGGCCTCTCTGTCTGGGGTGCGTCTTCTACAGCACAGTTTGAAATATAGGTATATCAAAGATCTCCATAACTTTTCTCACACATATCACACATGAACACAAATATTATCTTCTTACTCAGCACATTATAACCTTTATAACAGTATCTGACATGGCATGTCTTACATGAATTGTTATGATTTTGACATATTAATGTCAAATAACACACATATCCCTACCCCCCAATCCAGTCTGCAAGACACTGGCTTCGCCACGTTTCCTGCGGGACTTTGGGCAAATCACTTAACCACCCTCAACCTCAGCTTCCTATCTGTGAAATGACTGGTGATGATAAATGAATTCCTTTTAGTGAGGCACTCAGACACTGGGGAAGAGAGTCATCAAAAAGCCGATGAATAAATTAAGCGCATATAGATGGCATAGACTAGAATCTGCGGGAAGGTGTTTCCTCCTGCTGCACAGCTTTGTGCAGATATACAGGGGTATAGAAGCCCTGTCTTTGGCCATGGCCCAGGCACTGCTCAAGACAGCCATAGGGCTGCCCTCAAGCCCCAGCATAGGGGCCGTGCCAGAGATGGGGCATTGGGGAGAGCATGTAAGGGGTAGGCCCCTAGCCTGGGGTGGACACCTAAGTTATGCTGAGGGCCATTTAGATTCCTAGAGGAGCCTGTAATTGGGAGGGCAAAAAGAAGGCTGAAGCTTAACCTGGGGTGGCCTTGGCCCTGAGCTGGCCGATGACGGGCGTCCCTGGGAGAACTGCACTGAAGCACGGCTGTCTGGACCGTCGTCGTTCCAGCCGCGTCAGCTGGGCTGTTGTGAGGATGCAGCCATCTGAAAGCACCAGGAACATGAAGAACAAAGCGGCGTCCCAGTATCTTTCTCAAGTCAGTCCCTGGGAGAGGGGAATGTCCCCTTGAGAAGAGTTCTGAGCGGTGCCGAGCTGCTGAGGGACTGGGAAGGTGCAGCTGAGCCATCCAGCTGTGCGAGGTGACTTTAACTGAACCCAGGTGGGGAACGGATCAGGTGCCCTGGTAGCAGCCCCACTCCCCATGGTGAGGCCGGGAGATGCTAGATGCCCCTCTATGGATCCTTCCCGATCCAGGGTGCATACGTTCTGTGAAAGGAGCCAGCTCGAGCAGTCACTTACAGTGCTTCCTGGTGGATTTATAGTGACTTTGTTTTTATTTATTTTCAGTTTTTCTGCTAGAGGCGTCAGACTTGCAGCTGCAGTAGTGATGGCTCCCTGGGCAGCCTAATCCCTTGGCCTTGTGCTGCACCTCCTGCTGCAGCCTCTCAGCAGCCCCCGAAGCTGGCTCTGGAAGTCTAGAGTGTGTAAGCAGGGGAGGAGCAGGCTGGATTTCCAGCCAGAGCCGAGTTTCTAGCTCTCTGCTTGTTGCGGGTTTTGATCCCACTGGGAAGTGTCTGTGGTTTGTAGCTGGTGACGGTTGCTGGCAGCTCTCGGGCAGCTGGGGTTACATCACTCATTGCTGCTACTGAGGGATGAATCTGTGGCTTGGCCCCATTGCTGGTTCCCCCAATGCATTCAATGCCAACACTTCGGGCTAGGGAAATAGACGTGCCTTACATTCTATTGCCTGCTGTGTTGGTCCCTCCTGATTCTCATTGCAACACATTGCCGCAGATTAAGGGAGCCAGGGAGGTTGGCTTTGATCTGCTCTCCTGGATTTCTCTTCTAAAAATCCATCCAGACTGCTTTGCGGGAGCCGTGAGCTATCCAGCATTATTCGGATGGGGCATGTGTGTGTGGTGAGGGCTCTTGTTTGGCTTTTTTTTCTTTCTTTCACAGCTTTGCATAAGCTGAAAAGCTAAGGAAGCAGCAGCTGGAGCCATTGGTGGGATGCAGTGCGCAAGCTAACAAATGTATATCGTTAACTGGAACAAGTTAATGGTTACTAAAGCACATGGGTTTTATAGCTGGAACAAGTTAACAGCAACTCGGTCCCATGCATTAAGAGCTTATGTGTATTACAGCTCAACTATGTTAACAGAAAACATGTGCCCTAGCACTAGAATTTGCCTGTGTGTGTGTCTGTCTCTGATCTAGATTTGGCTACATGCAGCCTGTACTCTGTGCTCTGATGCATACTCTAAGCATCTTTCTGTCCTAGCAGCATGAGGGCAGTAGCACTACAGCGGTGGAATGATATCTGCTTCTTTGTGGTGTGGGGCCGCTACACCAGGCACCAACTCTCTTCTCAGACTCCACTTTCCAGTGGATTTTCCCTTGAACCATGGCATTTATGCAGAACCCATCAGTGTCAGGACAGAAAGTGCTAGTAACTCTAAAGAAGCCTCTGGGGATAGCTTTGTGCCTCAGCTGCTGAAGAAATAGTCCCCCTGGCTCTGCTTTGTGTTGTATTTGTGTGGGAAGCGGCCAGGGTGACCAGGTAGCAAGTGTGAAAAATCAGGACATGAGGTATGGGGTAATAGGTGCCTATATAAGAAAAAGCCCTGAATATCAGGACTGTGTCTGTAAAATCAAGACATCTGGTCACCCTAGAAGCAGAAAGATCTTTACTGGGAGTCACACTGGAGGAAAGCACCATTAGAATGCTCCACTGAAACTTGGCAGGCCTTTTGGGTGGGAGCTTAAAGGAAGGCTGGTCTCATAGGTCAGACAGATCCAGAGAAACACTGAATTTGGACTTGGGAGATCCAGGTTCAATTCCTGGCTAAACCACAGATTTCCTATGTGACTTTGTGCAAGTCACCCAATCTACCCTGTGCATGACTTCCCCATCTGTAAAATGGGACTAGCACTTTCCTACCTTACTGGGATATTGAGAAAGTAAAATCTGTTATTAGGTGTGAGGCACTTGGATACTATGCTGATGAGAGCCAAATCAGTGCAGAGAGAGATTTTAAAAAGCAGGTCTTGTCTGGCTTTGTTTGGATATTAAAGATCCCAGAGCACATTTGATGTGAGGAGTGGGTTGGCTTTGGTCTCCATAACCAAAATTCCCCTCCTCACCTAACTTGTGCAGTGTTGCCTTGTGCTGGCTGTTGCCTTCCATCCGAGAGGTGGCTGCGTTTCAAAGGTGGTGTATTTTGGGAGGAAAGATTTTGTGAAAGTGAAAATAAATGTGAAGTATGATGAATCCACTGATTCCAATACATGTAGCTCCCATTTCAAGGCAGATTAAATCATGTGAAAAGGAGAGGGTGACTCCATGTTATCCAGGATGTTTGATAAACTTTAGAATTGCATGTGTTAAAATAGTAATCCACACAACCTGTGGACTGTTGCTAGCCTCTGTTGATCTGCTCTATTCAGGCTCTTATAACATCAGCTTTGTATCTGAGTAACTGGTCTGTTCTGGAATGAGTTACAGCATCTCCACGGTCCTGTTGAAGGGGCTTGCTCAGGTCCTTAGTCAAAAACAAATTGCATGTGTAATGTGATCCTTCTTAGGGTGGGTGAGCTAGTGGTTAGAGCAGGGGATGGGGAATCAAGAGTCCTGGGTTCTGTTCTTAACTGTGACCCTGATTCTCTGTGTCACTTTGGCCAAGTCACTTATTCCCTCTGAGAAAGGATTCACCTTTTTTGACAGTCTGGTTGTCTGCATGCGAAGGGATTTGCTGTAAGGGAGAGCAGACACTCATACCGTGGGATCCTCAACTGGTGGCTATTCGGATGGTGCATGGAGTCACCACAATTCTCAGTTACCTGAACCTGGAGTTAGGGCAGACTGGAGTAAATCCTGGCATTTCTCTTGTAAACACAGTGAATCCACCACCAAAAAATTACCAGAAAAAGTGTCACTTAATGTAGGTTCTTCATGTAAACAAAGGTGTTCTTATGCCTCATCTGCTCTCTTGCACACTGCTTTAGGTGGAGGACTTGTTTTAGCAGAGCTATTGCTGCCTGCTCTTCACACTGCAGCATCAGCCGAACTCCCAGCAGAGCTTAGGCTACGCCATTACTCTGTACAGACTGATCTTGAATAAGAGCTCCCCTATATTGCTTTGCTTTGTCCCAACATGAAGAAAAGTTCCGGTGGGGTAGCCCTGGTAGTCTGTATACAGCAAAAACAAGAGTCCTGTAGCACTTTAAAAACTAACAAATTTCTGTGGGCATAAGCTTTCGTGGGCTGCAACCCACTTCATCACATGCATCGTATGCCTGCAGAAATGTGTTAGTCTTTAAAGTGCTACCGGATTCTCGTTGTTTTTGTCCCAACAGTCACTCACCGAGTGCCCCAACCAACCTAACCTAGCACGCAGCACAACAATCTGGTACACCTTAGCCCTAAGGGCCCATCGTTAAAAGCTGTCTGGGGGGAGGATATCAAGTTTCTTCTCACACTCAAGGAATGTTCCATTTCTTGGCTCTGAGGTCCCAAGCAAGTAATGCGTAGCCATCAGAGCACAAAATCCCTCAGCTCCTAACTAGCTTGTCCTGGGAATTTTGCTAGAGCTGTTGTTTAAACAGAATTTGAGGCTTCAGGCAGCAAGTTCCTTTGGGGCAGGCACTGTTGTTTGTTCTGTGTTTGTGCAGCACCTAGCACATTGGGGTCATGGTGTATGACTGGGGCTCCTAGGCAATATGACAATACAAATAAATAATAATTAGTATGACTCTGTGGTACCTAATGAGGGTGCTGTTGACACACTGCCCCAGCCAACCCAGCAGGTGAAATACTGACACTGAGCGTATTCCATCATCAAAGCATTTTGCAATCATTACAGGTGAGCTGCAAAGCGAAGAGAAAATGAGAAGTGTGTGCCCTTTGTGGCTTCTTTGTAAGGAGGAAAGATCTGCCAGGGTGTTTAGTCAGAGGCTTGTCTGTCTTCATGCATCACAGGGGAGATGTAGGAGGCATAAAACACATTTCTTTAAATGTTGCTTCGAAGTCCACCTTTAACGCTGTTCTTGCAGTCTTAACTATGAGGAAAGTCAGGTTCCCTACTTCCATTCCACTAGTATCTCAGGAGGATTTTAAACAGCAGCTACTGAAGTTAGACATTTTAAAATCAGCAGGTCCAGATAACTTACAACCAAGAGTTTTAAAAGAGCTGGCTGAAGAGCTAACTGGACCATTAATGTTAATTATCAATAAGTCTTGGAGCACTGGGGAAGGTCCAAAAGACTGGAAAAAAGCTAATGTCATGCCAATATTTAAAAAGGGTAAATGGGATGACTTTGGTAATTCTAGTCTTGTCAGTGTGATGTCAGTTCCAGGCTAAATAATAAGAGTGGCTGGTACATGACTCAATTAATAAAGAATGAAAAGAGGGTACTATAATTAATGCCAATCAACGTGGGTTTATGGAATATAGATCCTGTCAAACTAACTTGATATCCTTTTTGGATGAGATTACAAGTTTGGTTGATAATAGTATTGGTGTTGATGTAATACACTTAGATTTCTGTAAAATGTTAGACATGGTACCACTGTGACCTCATGGTGATCCCCTGGGTGGGCAAAGGGTTCCACCTTGTAACTGTGGGGTACATTGGTGCTATGCAGCTACAGTTCAGATCCCTGACATCAGTAGCCAGCCAACAAGCATAAGGTCTCATCCTGGTTCTCACCAGCCTAGTTACCCCTTGCAGGGTGACCCCAGCAGCACTTCCAGTCCTGAGTCTCCCCAAATTCATCCTTCCTGAGTTCTTAATTACCAGACGTTTGGACAATTCCGCTCACTTCAGTTCAGCACTGCCGAGGGTGTGGGCAAACCAGGTCTTAGTTATCAGTGCACTGTGGTGTCACACTCCACACAGTTTGCACACCAAACTGGGCTAAAAATAAAATGTATTTCATAGAAAAATTACAGAGTCAAAGATGAAATAGTAAGGGAAAGCAAACCCGGACAAATTACACAGTTAATAAACATAAAGATGCAAGCACAGGTTTTGCACTTCCATATTAGATAAAAGCCTTGGATAATACAAATGACCTGTTGCCTTTGAACAGTTTCCCACTGTGTACCCCATTGCTACAGAAGGGATTCTGCATTCATAGACATCTTCCTACCTAGAAGCTATCCCTCAGTTTCTGGATGGATTTCACTTCAAACCTTGTCCATTGTAAAAGGGTTTGCAGTTGTTTATTCTGTCAGTATAGATATTCCAAGTGGGGAAATTACAGTGCTTAATTTGTGCCGGGGCTTGCCTAGGCTGAGTCCCAGCACTTCTAGGCTTGGCATTTCATAGCCCCATCACCTCTGGGCTTCCCGTGTCAGTTATGAAAGTAAAAAATTGAATGGAATTAAGCACTGGGAAATTCCCAGTTGTCTGTGTTTTTCCATTAACTTTAGTGGTTGACCATTGTCCTTTCTTGGACAGGACAATAGATGGTTACCTGAAGCTGGTTTTGTGTAAACACATGGCTTGGGATGGGAGGTACCTCTCCCACTTGACTGCTCACCTCCCTGATGTGAGGTGTATCTAAAATTGCACCACAGAGTGTGAGCATAATTTTTCTAAATACATAAATATAATGAGGGGACGTTCAAAAAAGTTTTGGTTGCTTAATGTTAAAATTATTTTTGTTTGTTTAAAAAACATTTTGAAATTTTAATGAAAAATTATGAAAAAACCAAGAAAGACACACACAAAATGTATTCCTTTGGCCTGCTCACTCAAGATTCCATAAAAGCTTTTTTCTGCTCATTTCCCCACGCTCTCTATAATGTTCTCAAGTATGTACTGCATCTAAGTCACCTCTGCTCTGAACAATTAACATTTCATACAACACATGCCAAGCAGCTGCAAACAAACCCATGCATGAACTATTGGAGGGAAAAAAGAGGTCTGTGCTATTTTTTTAAGCATAATACATTTTTCCCCCTCCTACATCCACCTCATTAAAAACCAACGGTATGGATTTTGATCAGATGTTCCAAAAAAGCTTACCTTTGGACTGAAACTAAGCATGAGAAATGTTCAGCCCAAGAGGAACATTTTTGAGAAGGTTATAAAACTGCTGAACAACAAGGGTTTTAAAACCAAACTCAGCGTGATTCTTTTATAGAATAGATCCTGAACAATTCCACTGCCAGTGAGTGGCAGAAAGGAGTGGGGTGGATCTATTTCACAGCATTGTCAAGAGTCTTAAAATACAAGAAAATCCCAAAATAACTTGAACAGGATTAACATTTTATTCATAGATTCCAAGGTCAGAAGGGACCATTGTAGCCAAATATGATTTTACCAGTAATAAGTTTTTTGGAATTCAAGGACAAGCTCCCTGAGAACAATAGTGCCCACTTCCAGGGCTTAGTGAATGAAAGCAGGCTAGTGGCCAAAATGGCCCCTCAATGCACAGTGAGCACAGCAGATTCTACTTCTAGGGTGATGGCTGCAGCCATTGTTATGAGGAGGAACTCGTGGGTGCACTTTTCAGGTTTCCCTAGAGAGGTGCAGAGCACCACCCCAATCTGGCCTTTGATACATTATTAATCTTCCATGTGAAGACGGATAAGTCTCTCCATTCCATTGAAGACTCGTGATCAATGCTTCGCTTGCTGGGCTTTTATAGCCCTGCCTCTAAGAGAAAACACCAGAGAAAGGAATATAGGACAAGACTGCTCCTCAGCCATTTTACCACCATGGCCCTCAGGACCATGCATGAGACAGAGATTTATAGACCCATGAACCCAGCCTCTGCAATATGCACCATCACATCATACTCCAGCCCCCAAGTGAAGAGTTTCTTTTGACAGGACTATTCAGACCCACCACACCTTACTGATGTTGCTTCGTTCCCCTCCACCTTACCCAATTTGCAAAAAAACTGGAGGGCCTTGCCTACGGATAAATGGGCATTAGAGATTATTTCATAGTGGCTATCTGATCAAGTTTCTGGTACCTCCTACTCACAAGCACCCTTCCCAGTTCCGTTTTAGGGACTACTCTCATGAGGAGAGTCTATGACAAGAGGTGAACTCCCTTCTCCTCAGGGGAGCCATAGAAAGGGTTCGCCCTCAGCATCAAGGGAAGGAATTCTACTCCCTTTACTGCCTGACCCCCAAGAAGAATGGGAGATGGAGACCAATTCTTGATCTGTGACAGTTGAACAGGTTCATTCGCAAGCTGAAATTCCACATGATATCATTGGCATCAATAATTCCCTTATTAGGGCTCTCAACGTGAAAGATGCATATTTTCACATTGATATCCGTACAGATCACTGCTACCAATTCAAAGTCCCTTTCCTTTGGTCTACAGGACCCGGGGTCTTTATGGAAGGTTTTTTTGTTTTTTGTTTTGAGGGGGGGGAGGGTCCCCCCAGTAATGGCAGCTTGGATGAAAAGTAAGGGACTTATAATCTTCCCTCACCTCCATGACTGGCTGTTGTTGAGCAATTCCTATGAGGAAGTCCAGCAAACAACCAATGTTCTGCTCAGCCTTCTGCCTTATTTGGGTGTCTGCAGCAACCACAAAAAATCCACATTTCTAATTGCCATAAGGTCTGCCAGAAGAGTCAGTGAGCTGGGAACACTCATGGTGGACCCACCATACACTTTCTGTAAAGAAAAGGAATCATTAAAACCCTACCCTAGATTCGTTCCTAAAATAATTTCTGAGTTTCATATGAGTCAGGTAATCCCCTTACCTCCAATGAAGAAAAACAGCTGCATTGTCTGGACATCTGAAGGGCTTTGGCCACTTATCTGCAAGGAACAAAGGAAATTAGAAAGACACCTAAACTGTTTGTTGCCATAGCAGTGTAATCAAGGGGTCAAGCTGTACTGGCATAGAGACTTTCAAAATGGATCTCGGTTTGCATTAATCTTTGTTACCAACTAGCTCACATCCCCTTCCGGAGGGGAGAGGGCTCATTCCACTAGAAGGCAAGTTACACTTGCTGCAAGGCCGGATTTCCAATTAGGCACAATAGATACGTACCTAGAGGCACCAGTATTCTAGGGGCCCCTAAACAGTGGCAGATTACTGCGTGGGCCAATGGGGCCCATGCCCCACCCAATTTGGAGACCCCACATGAGCACCAGAACTCTGGCCCTGCCCCCTGCTCCTCTTCTCTCCCAGAGCACTACCACTCTGCTCCTCCTCTTCCCCCGAGGCCCTGCCCTCTAGCCAGGCTAGAAGCCAGAGCCCAGGGTGAGCACATTCCCCCCACCCGGAGCTTGCTAAGCCAGTCGCCCCAACCTCTCCTTTCCACCCCACACGGAGCTGGCCCAGCCATCCGCCTCTCTCCCCCATCACCCCACCCATGTGGAAAACACAAAGGTCAGCTGTAGGCGGGGGGGTGCTGAGGATGCTATGCCTAGGGCTTCGTAAGGTGTAAATCCAGCCGTGGCTGGCTGCATCTTCTCTATTTGGCACTGGTGAGGCCACATTTGGGCCCCCTAGTACAGAAAAGATGTAGACAAGTTGGAGAGAGTCCAGTGGAGGGCAACAAAAATTATAAGGGACTGGAGCACATGACTTCTGAGGCGAGGCTGAGGGAACTAGGCTTGTTTAGTTTGCAGAAGAGAAGAATGAGGGGGGATTTTATAGCAGCCTTAACTACCAGGGAGGATGGAGCTAGGCTGCTCTCAGTGGTGGCAGATGACAGAACTAGGAGCAATGGTCTTAAGTTGCAGTTGGGGAGGTCTAGGTTGGACATTAGGAAAATGTTTTTCACTAGGAGGGTGGTGAAGCACTGGAACGGGTTACCTAGGGAGGTGGTGGAATCTCCATCCTGAGATGTTTTTAAGATGCATGACAAAGCCCTGTCTGCGATGATTTAGTTTGGGGTTGGCCCTGCTTTGAGCAGGGAGTTGGACTAGATGACCTCCTGAGGTCCCTTCCAACCCTAATCTTCTATGATTTTATGAAAGCATATAAAAAAGGCATCCAGTCTTGATTTGAAAAAAATCAAGAGATGGAGAATTCACCAGCTGTCTGTGTAGTTTGTTCCATGGTTAATCACTGTTACTGTTAAAAATGCGTGCCTTATTGCCAATTTGAACTTCTCTGGCTTGAACTTCCAGCCATTGGTTCTTGTCATGCCTTTCTCTGCTAGATAAAAGAGTCCTTTAGAATGTGCTGTTTCCTCCCTGTGAACAAATGTATACATTGTAATCAAGACACCTCTTGACCTTTTTGATAAGTGAAACAGATTACATCATAAGGCATTTTTTTTCCAGCTCTCAAATTGTTTTTGTGACTCGTCTCTCCACCAACTCCAGTTTCTTCAGCAGTTCTTTCGATCAGATTTGCTAGAGGTATGTGAACTAGAAAGCCCTAGAGACAATTGGCTTTTTAGCTAATAAAGAAAAGGCATAGACTAGATAATTTCTCCCACATGTAGTGTTGTCAGCAGTAATACAAAGTCAGCAGAATGGTGGCACAAATCACTGCTGAGTTCCAGTTATCTGATGATAGACCTGTTGAGTTTGTGACCAGAAATTAATAAATTAGGCAGTCCTACATGCAATGGAAGCATGGGGCTATGGTGAAGGCTTCCTGGGACAGTGTGAAAGCAGTTCCAGTCAGACTGTATTTGTTTATAATAGACGACTAGGATAGTTGGTGTGAAATATTTGTACATATGTGTTGCCAATAGAAATTGTACGTACTTCAAGTGGTGCTCCAGGCTGCCTCTTGGATTTCAGTTCCTAAATCTTTGTTCCAAGCCAGTAGGGTTGGTAATGCTGAACTTTTTCTCCAAATCTAGACTGCGGGATTATCTAGAATGTGAAGATGAAGTGTTTGGGTATATTAGTGAGCCTTGTATTTCTCTTGATGGCTGCGGCTTTTCAGGGAAAGGCTGGACATGGAGATAAACTTACAAACAAAGTCCTGGGGTTGGAGACACATGCACCAAGAATTTGTCTAAGTGACATTTGTGTTTAAATTGACCAAATGAGAGGGGGAAGGTAGTTAAGTAGAAAGCAGTCTGAGACCGTAGTGAGGCTAGTCATCGAAATGTATCTTCTCAGTGGTTGGCAAGAAATGTATTGATCCAGCGATAGGGAAGGGCGGTATATGATAACCCATGCCCATTTGTTTTCAGACTTTCTGCCAGGTTTGTAGTGGTTTATTGATGGACTGGTTTGATCTAGAGTTGGGCACATGCTCAGTGTGTAGGTAATATGGGTAGCTTATAAGGATTCATCATATATTGTTCAATGGACAAGAAGGAATTGTTTCCATTCTTGCATCCTTCAGAGTGATGAAGTATAATGTTCAGTCTGGCAAGGAGGCTTAGCCTTTTTCCTTTGATAACTGTATTTTAACAGGTTTATCCCAGGCTTTATATTCTTCCACAGAAACTGCACTATGGCTTTACTCAGAAATTTCTTATGCTAGCTGAAGACCAAAAGAGGTGTTACTTGAAAGGGGTATACCGGTCTGGGTCAAGTACATAATTATGTCTTCACAATGAAAGGGGAAGCCCTTGCAATCTGATAAGGTCCATCTGTGCTTTGTACAGCAAAGGGGTGGAGGATTTTTCTGTAGAGACTAGATCTTCTAATTGGAATCCCCGCACTGAAATATACAAATCCACATGGGGAGCAGTGCTTGGAATTCTTTGGGTGGGATATTGGGCTGAAATTTGGCCAATAAAGACTGCTTCTGATATATGCAAATCTGTTTTCTTTCCAGAGAGATCCCCCTCCACACACACATGCCAGACTGTTTGAGTAGATCATTGAGTTGTGGAGAGATGTGCTGGGCAGTTTGGTGAAGATTAGGAAGTGATTGGCAAATTAAAAAATTATGTCTGAGGGCCTATTTCCGCCCTTAAAATATTAGGGTATGGGCATGTTGGTATTGCCAGGAGCTCAATGGCCACTCTGTACAGGAGAGTGACAGTGGGGTGCCCCTGTCTAGGTCCTCATTTGAGATTAATGACGCTGATCGTGTGTTGTGGCTCGGCATTGAAGCGGGAGATGTTGGTAGAATAGCAAAGGGAACTGGGCTTTGAAATACAGTTGATGAATGTTTGAAATCAAACAGTGAGCATGGCCAGTGTCTCAGCCTCTGATTGAAGTGCACACAGGAGTGCAGGATTTGGGCCATCTGATAGATCATCCTGCTAGACCCTAGTGATTCCAGAGGACTTTATGTTTGGGAGCTGGGTCAGGGGTTTCTTAAATCTAGCAATCTCGCAGCCCATCAGCCCTTTTCAGGCCTCCTTCAGAAGGATTATGTTCCCCCTGTGGGAACTATAATCCGAATTTCCTGTGCTGGTGGGAGGTGTAAAATCTGAACCAGGCAGTATGGTCCAGTGATAGGGCAGAAGGATGGGAGTCAGGAGAGCTGGGTCTTCTCCAGGCTTTGTCACTGTGACTTCTTGTGTGATGGAGACATCTCTGCACTGTCTCTCTACTTCCCGATGTCTGAAGTGGGGTGATGATGTCTACTTGCCTTTGTTAAGCACTTTGAGACCTACAGATGAAAAGCGCTATAAAAGTGCCATGTCTCACTGGTGTTTTATTGACGTGACTTTATTGCAGTGCTGTGTGACAGTAATACAAGGTTTAACTAAGAGTTTGGTGAAAATTCAGTGCTCGTGTCCCATCGACAGCCCTAGGGACGAGGGTCTCTTTATCCACAGAACAGGCTCATTTTCCGTCACATTACCCTCTGCCTTGCCCTGGAGGAATCCCCAGAGGATAAGAATTCACTTCCTATGTCTATTCAGTCCTTGGCCTCTCTGCTGGGAGGGGTTAATTGTGATGCTGTCCTTCATGAAGTGGATGCTTTTCCCACTAAGAGCTGGACCAAGGCATTGCAGCAAATAGCCATCAGTTGGTGAAGACCTTCACGGACGAGTCGGTAGCCCGGGAGTGACTCAGACAACTGCAGTGGATCAATGGGACGTATTCGCAGTGTCTTGGACCACTCCATAGGGAGGCCCAGGGTTAAAATGACTTTGCACGAGGCAAGTCAGGATCCATGAACAGGAGGGCTTGAATCCCAGAGGGAGCTGCTGGCAGAGTTGTGTTGGGGGAAACCAGCACTTCATGTCTGGTTGGACTTGGCCTCTCCTCCGAGCCGGCTCAGCTCGCAGGGGTGTGGTGAACCTTGTGAAAGCCGAGCAGCACCCCTTATGGTGCCTGCTCTCCACTAATTCCTGGCCCTGGCCCGCTGGGGGGTGTGGTGGCGGTGGTGCCAGCAGTGGTGATGCAGGGACTGGCTTGTTGCACTGGGTGGGGTTATGGGGAGCAGCAATCCAGGGGCCAAGGCTTTGCGGTGAAAGCTGGCTGGGACTGGGCGGTGGGGGAGAGAGGCAATCCGTGGGCTGGGCTTTGCGGTTCTCCGGAGGTTTGTGCTGATCGTTGTTTGCGTTTTGAACCCGAACTTCAGAGCGTTAACCCCACGCTGACTAGAACCCACCAAAATGTCCCCCAGACCCCTGGCAGCAGAACCCACCCTGCCCCGCTGCTGCTCAGCCCTAGCTGACATGGGAGACTATTGAGTCGCCACATCTGCTTGGTGAATGTAGAAAACCCCTGTCCGGCCTTCGTCCCCCTCTTCCCACAGTGGGATGTCAAATCAGAGGGCTGGACAGACCCCAAACAAATCCCTAGGGCCTTGGACATCCTAGACAGGAGCCATTGCTTTTCTAGTGCAGTGGCACCAGAGTCAGAGTCAAACAAAACTCTGGGCCTCATATCCATCCTCCCTGCTCATTCCTCCAGGACAGAGCAGCGACTCTCCCCACATGTGGAACATTCCCCGGGAACCCCCCCTCCCCTCCAGCCTGCATTCAGAGCCCATCTGGAAAAAGCTGTCACAGTCTCTTTGCCACAGACAGCTCCACTCTGATAAACAGCAAAGGGACCAGCAGCGTCCCCGCTGCTCCCCTCCTTTCCCTGGGGGCGGGGGAGACAGGCAGCAGGCCTTTGATGTGCAAGCACAGGCCTGGCTGACATGCTGTATGTGTGCTCATGTGAGCCTGGCTCGGCTCCAGCTGTCTTTGAAGTGCTCCAGTGATCGGGATGAAAGGGAGGGGAGTCCCTCCCCAAACCATCTGGCCCTAATTGCAGGTAGAAGTGCTGCTCTGCCTCCCTGGTGGGGAGAGGATCTTCTCCCTCTTCTTTAATCCTGCAGCTACAATCTGGGCTCATGGAAGAGAAGGAAGGTTTAGGTGGTGCAAGGGGAGAAAGCTAGGAACGAAGGGGAATTGAGGCTGGGCATCAGGAAATACCTGCTAACTGAGATGCTCTAGGCTGGGGCTCAAGCAGGGTGGGAGGCTCATAGCCTGGAAAGTTAAATCCTAGACCACTGGAGAATCTTCTGTAGGGCACCCTGCATTGGTTGAGTGTTGGCTGGGATGCAGAGAGCTTGACAGGTTTTTCCTATCTCCGATTTCTCTGATGCACTGAAGCTTGCAGCCTCTTTGATTTGCACCCTTTAATCCCAGTGTGCACAGAGGTTACTGATGTGGGAACCTGGCTCAAGTGGTTTCATTTGGAAGAGTTAATCCTGCTTCTTTCCAAATCCACCCTTAACCCATCCGGGTCTGGAAGCCTCTAGAGAATCAGATTTCTCAGAAGATGGCGTCAGCTTCTTGCTGCAGCTCCCAGACAAGAATGGGACTTCAGGGGTGAGCAAAGCACTCCTGCCTCAGAATGGATACAAATGGCAGCAGAGTGAGAGCAGTTCAGGTTTTTTGTTCTGTGTTTTGGTTTGGTTTTTTTGCACCAGGGCATTTTTATTTCTTCTATGTATTGGAAAGTGTATGTGGAACTCACAGAAATGTCTCCTAATTAATTCTATCACCTACTTTCCCCCAGACAGCAAAATGACCCAATCCCCAGTATGCAGTGGACTCTCCTCCCTGTCTCCCACCAACCAACCCCACCAAATCCAAAACCGTCCACCTGCCTTCTACCCATACCCAGACCCTCCTCAAATGCAGCACATTTACATTTTGCACCAGGTGGGCACAGACTAGTTGCCCACAGTGAGATCTCCCACTCTTTCTAGGGTGTCCCTCCTGTGTGGATTTACCTATGTTCAGTGAGGTTTGAGCTCCGAGTGAAGTTTTTCCCACACTCAGGGCATTTATAGGGTCTGTCTCCTGTATGGACTCTATGACGTGCAATCAAACGTGAGCTATAACTGAACCTTTTCCCACACTCAGTTAACACATGGCTTGAGTGAATCATTGGTGCCCTTTAGAAGTTATGTTGCTTTGTACTCTGCTATACAAGGGTCCATAACCATTCATGATCTGTTTCCTAAAATGTAGCCGTTCATCTTTAGCAGTTTTTTTTTTCTTTTGACCTTTAGTAGATGATTTGTTCAAAAGGTTCTAGTTCTTTAAAGAGACAAAGCGGGTGAGGGAATATCTTTTATTGGGCTAACTTCAAATAAATTATTTTCTTTGATACTAATAACCTGAACGTGTATAAACTATTTATCTTGGTCAAGTTCCCCTTCAGTTTAATTTGCCACACATGAGAGTTGGGCTGGGTGACTTTATGACCGTCAATAATCTTTGCATGAATCATTTTCCAGGTGAGATGTTATCTCATGCCTCAGGGTGAAAATCGATGGTTTGCAGGGGCTGGTCGTGGTGGGGGGCGTTTTGGAATTCTCTCTCCATGTAAAATATTGAACAGCTGGGCAGGTGTGTTATAGATTTTTGTCCTTCCTCCAAAGAATTTGGTCTTGGCCACTGCCAGAGGTGAGGATACCAGACAAGGTGGACGAGCAGACTGGCTGGTCTGGGTAGGGAAATCAAAAGGCCAGATTAGATGGGACAGTGTTATAGCAGAGAGGTACAAATAGTGGAATGGTTTCTGATGTGGCAGAAAGCAGGGAAATACCAGACATCATAGAGCCATTGGTCTGCTCCAGAGTGACAGGGATATTGGGCTAGATGGGCAATTGTTCTGACTGGGTGCTGCAGGGAGGTGAGGATAGTGGGACAGATAAGCCAGATCTAGCGTAGCAGTTCATATGTTCTTGGCTTGTATGACCTGTTTGCTGGCTCGGACGAGGCTCAGAGGAACAGAGAGCTGGTGAGGCAATCAGCCTTGTGTGTGTTCCCAGTAGGCTTGTTTCAGGGCCCTGTGCCTTGCTTTTGCAGACAGCTGTTCGCCTCCATAGTGACTGCTCCCTGGCCCTGGCCCTCGTGTGAGGGTGTAGGGCAGGAAGTCCTGAACGGTAGCTCTGGAGATGGTCAGGGTGGGGCTGGAACTGGCACCGCTGCCTCTTTCATTTGCAGATCCCCACTTTCATTTGCCTCTTTCATTTGCAGATCCCCACTTCGTTGGACACCCGTGTGCTGCAGAAAGAGGCGATGCCGCAGTCCAACAAGGTTCGGCGCTTGAGGCAAAGTGGGCATGCTGGGCCTCGCCGGCACAAACGCCGATGGTCATCCCAGTGGGCTGCGAGGAACCAGCCGGTGCCACTCCGGCCTGGCAGCGCTAGCCAGGAGGAGAGCACGCCCTTTGTGCTGGACATACAGAACCTGCCGGGGTTGGCCAACGTTGACCTGAGCGCCCAGAACCCAAACATACAGGTAGGAGCACCAGCGCGAGTCGCTGGCACGGGCTGGACGTGGGTACTTCGGCCAGGAGTGAAAAAGTAATGTGGCTGGATTGTGCAAGTGTAGAATCATTTGCGGGGGAGGGGACTAAGTGGGCCAAGGGCCCCTTCTACCTGCCTTGTGGTAGGGACCCAGAAGGCCCTCGAACTCTTTCCTCTGCATCACGAGAGGATTGATTTCGTTTTCTGTCCTCCATCCCAGGCACCTGGATGGTCGGTTTCAGCCTGGATTATCACCAGTGCTACTGATTCCTCCACTTCCCACCACAGCTGACTCTGTCACCGACAGGAAATCCTTTGCTGTAACAAGCTTTTGTTCATGGGCTCTCTGTACATTTGGGGCCCAAATAAGTGGGAAGCAGTGTCAGATTTTCAGTGACCATTACATCCAAGCTGCAGCAGGGAGGCACTGAGACCTGCTACAGCTCCCAGTCATTAGGCGTGGGAAGGAATGTGAGCGGAGAAGTGAGTGGGTGGGTCTGGAATGGACGAGAGAAGAAACGTGGCTCCAAGGTGAAACAGAATAAAGGTCCATTCGGGGCCATTCTTACACTGCCTTCCCCAGTTTGCCCAATCCAAGTCACTAATTTACTGAAACGGGGCAATGTAAGGGACTGGGGTGAAATATTTTTCCCATAGTCTTGGGGAAGAGAGACCAAAATAAATGTCCAGAACATAGGAGCCATGGGAAGCAAACCACTGCCATGGTTAACCCTGTACTGGGTGAGCCTATTGACAAAATCCTTTAGCTCTCCACCTGCCCATACAGAGCTGGCACAACGCTCCACCAATGTGCTGCAGAACTGGGGGCCCTGTGGGATTAGTTGGGCAGAAGGGTAATACCCACAGCTCAATATCCAGAATTGCCCTGATCTCCATTTCCTCTTCATCGCCAATGGCCCTGATTGCTGTCTTAGCTGGGTCCTGGCTTTCAGCATGCAGGGGATGGTGGGGGAGCTGAGAGTGTCAGGAGAGGGGGCTGTGGCAGCCTGGAGCTAGAACCAGGGCTGGCAAGCACCATGGACAGACTGTAAGGTGGGGTCAATTAATGAGATGTTTTCTCTCTGGCCTTGTTTGATCTCCTAATTGGAAGGCTTTTGTGTGAGGGCCCCATTTCCTGGACTGTGCCAGGCTGATGCCATCTATCTTGATAAATAAATCTCAGGTACATATAAACTGCACCCATCTAGGATAGGAGATGCTAACGTATAAGCTCCTTGCAGCAGGGAATGAATCCTGTGCAACCAGATCTGCTCATTCAGGATTCTCTGTACTCCTGGCCCCTCTCACTTCTTTCTAGAGCCCCTTCCTATAGAGCAAGAGTGGGTTCATGGCATCTTTCCTAAGGAGAGTTGAGCACTGCATTTTTAAGAGTTCTAGCCTATGTACTGGCCCGCTGCAGTTAGGAGAGACTTTCCTCAACCCTGCCTGGCTGGGCTAGCCATCACCAAACCACGTCTCCTGGCTGCCTGCAGCGTCCCCTGCTAGTGTAGCCCTCACACACCTCTGCCATTGTACCTCAGTCCTTATTCGCAGCATCCCCTGCTATTCCAGTCCTAGGTCCCTTCTACCAGCTGTGCCTGGCTGAGTTTTTAGTATGGAGGAAAGTCTGCTTGCAACAAGACTGAGATCTGCCAAACTCACTGCTTTAGTTATTCAAGCCAGAAAAGAATCATGGCCTCCCAAGCCGGGTGGCTGGAGTCTCAACCCATCCAGCCACATCACCCAGCCTGTCCTGCTACTTTCCAGCCCCAAAGCGAGGGCCCAGCCAATCCACAGGGGAACCTTACTTTGTAGCAGCTGCCCCATTACTAAAATGCCTCCTCCTGCAGTGTGAGGTCTGTTTCTATTCCTGATAGATTCTATTGCTCGACCTCTGGCCTGTCTCCGGCATCGCATTGTGCTTCACAAACCATTTGCCAAGCCTGGTAGCTCCCCTGGTTTCCTGGGTTGTTCCTGTTTATGTTGCTGCCACTAGACTCTGGGATGTCAGTTTGTTTTTCAATGACACATTGAAGCCTGGACAAAGTGACAGTGTCTGTTAAGGGAATCTTCCCAAAGAGACCGAAGACATCAGCTTTGGGGAGAAGGTAGCTTGTGTGCTGCAGCACAGCAAAACCAGCCCCAAAGGGAAAACAGTTGGAATGTCTAGATCCTGAGCAGGGAGCTATTAGACAAACAGGAAAATCCTTTGTCAGCCTTTAAGGGAGTCCCTGACAACTAGCTGAGTCAGCCAGGAGCCCTGGCTTCAGTGCTGGCCTCTCCCTTACAGCCCTGCCTTGTGTCTGGCTTCCCAGGTGACCATCGAGGTGGTGGATGATCCGGCTGAGATGGAGATGGACCTGCTGAAGGAGACCAGCAACGACTGGTCCCTGACCTCCTCCGAGTGGCTGTCCCACAAGGAGCTCTTCTGGCCCCTCTTCTGGGAGTACACGGATCCCACTGAGGAAGAGGAGAGGGAGGAGGATGACAGCCTGGACCCTGGGGAGAGGGGGGAAGAGGAGGAAGATTATACAGCAGAGTATGAGGAGGAGGAGACAGTGCTGAGCGGAGTGGGAGGCGACTGGGAGCAGAGGTGGCCGAGTCAGAAGAACTGGATCTTCAAGGAAAAATATAATTATGGTGAGTCATCCCCAGCCACCCAGGAGATACCCCCAAGTTTTGCAGTGACCACCTCCCTGCCCACTAGGGGCGGTTGCTATTAAAGGCACTGATGGCATCCACAGGGCAGCATATGTTAGTGCAGGGATGTCAGACAGATGGCAGCTTGCTGTATTTACATGCCATGCTCAGACAGTGCAGAACCTCAGCTTTTGTGGTTTTTGTTTTTTCTTAAAAGTATGTTTCTAGCCCTTATGGATGTTAAGGAAACTTTCCAAATGTGACCCAAATGGAATCAAACCAGTAAAGTCTGCTTGAGTCTGCAGACAGCCTAGATAAATATTTCAGAGGTTTGAATTCCCCAGTGTGGATCTGACTGGAGTATTAACTCTAAAGGCTAATGAGTACGTAAATTCAAACTAGAAATAAGATACAGATTTTTAACAGTGCGGGTAATTAATCGTTGGAACAACTTACCTAGGGATGTGGTGAGTTCTCCAGCTTTTAATCAAGACTGACTGTCTTTCTAGAAGAGACGCTGTAGCTCACACAGTAGTTATGGGCTCGATGCAGAAATGAGCAGGTGATGTTCTCTGGCCTGTGTTATGCTGGAGATCAGACTAGATGATTACAGTGGCCCCTTCTGGACGTAAAGGCTGTGAATCTGTGACCCTTCAATGTCAGCATTCGTTATTTGATGTCTGATGGCTCTGGCAGATGGAATGGGACAGGGAGTGGGAATGACATGAGTGATACTGAATGTGGCAGTAAGGTAGTGAACAAATAATAATTGACCTAAGAGTTGAGTTACTACGTTAAGGCTGTATTCTAACCTTGATCTTGTGCAAATCTCCACTGCCACCCGTGGGAAGTGGTTGTGGGTAGAGGGGAGTGTGCAGTCTAAATGTATACCCAGCCCACAGTCCATCAGTAAACTGGGAATGAGTTTGACCCCTGGTCTAGTGGCTAGAGCAAGGCGACTGGGAGCCGTGACTCCAGAGGTCTGTTCTCAGCTCTGCGAGGGAGCGTGCCAAGGCTGGAGTTAGGGCTCTGGTTCTGTTCCTGGCTCTGGCAGGGAGAAGGGTCTAGTGGCTCAGACGGGGAGTCAGGACGCCTGCATTCTGCTCCCAAGGAGCACGGCCTGAGAAGGGTGCCAGCAAGGGCAGGTGCAGCCGCCTGCTGCTGCCCCCGCCTGGCAGAGTGCCTGTACTGCGGGGTTTGTCATTAGCGGCATCCATTGAAAACCCAGAGCAATTCGAAAAGGAGGGACTGGGGGCAGAAGGGGCGCATCAGGGAAGGTTCAGGATCCCCGTGAGTTTCCACTTCTCTCCATGTCACAGTGGTGGGGACTGAATGCAGCTCCCTCCCAGAACTAGCCAGTGCGGTTCCCACTGCTGGCCAGAGTAGAGCACTGAGAGGAATCGGATATGCCCACCCTTCCCGCCTCTCCAGGGCTCGCGGCAGTGTCAGCAGTTTCTCAGAGACTTCCCTCATGCATGTTCTCTTGCCCTGGTCAATGAGAATCATCACTGAATGGAGCTGTTTCTAATGGTTCCACTGAGGCTTGCTCTGGGCCCGATGCTATTCAACATTTTCATCAATGGCCTGGAAGCAAATCTAAAATCTCTGCTGTTGTACTTTGCAATATTGGCGGAGTAGTAAATGATGAGGACAGAGCAGTCATACAGCACAATCTGGATCGCTTGGTAGGCTGGGCCCATTCAAACAAAATACCTATGAATGCAGCCAAATGTAAAGTCATACATCTAGGATAAAGGAATGCACGGCATATCTACAGAATGGGGCATTGTATCCTGGAAAGGAGTGCCTCTGACATGGATTTATGGGTCGTAGTAGGCATGCAACTCCATGTGAGCTCCCAGTGTGATGCTCTGGCAAAAAGGGCTAATGCAGGCCTTGAGTGTATAAACAGGGCAGCAGTGTGTAGGCGTAGGGAGGTGATTTTACCTCTGTATAAGGCATTGGTGAGACCAGTACTGGAACACTGCATCCAATTTTGGTGTCCACAGTTTTAAAAAAGGATGTTGAAAAATTGGAGAGGGTGCAAATAAGTGCCACAAAAGTGATTTGAAGGGTGCAGAAAATGCCTTACAGTGAGTAATTCAAGGGCTTGATCTGGTTAGCTCATCAAAAAGAAGATTGAAGTGACTTGATTACAGGGTAGAAGTCTCTTCACAGGGAGGAAATACCAGGTCCTAAAGAGCTCTTCAGTCTAGCAGAGAAAGGCATCACACAAACCAATGACTGGAAGTTGAAACCAAATTAATTCCATGTAGAAACAAGGCACAGATTTTAAACAGTGAGAGTGATCGCCTATGGAACAAACTACTAAGGGAAGTGATGGATTCTCCATTTCTTGATATCTTCAGATCAAGACTGGACACATCTCTGGAACATATGCTTTGGCTAAGCACAAGTTATTGGGCTCAATGTAGGAATAGCTGGATAAAGTTTAATGGCTGCTCGTATAGAGGAGATCCAACTAGGTGATGTCTAACTTTAAAAATCTATGAATCTGTTCAAGCACCTTCTGGAGACCCACTCAGGAGAGTGAGGCAGGGCAGCGGGGTGGTCCAGGAGCAATGTAAAATAATGTAGGCCGAGGGAAGCCAGCAGGGAAGTGCAGAGCAGCTCCAGACTTCATCCCCATCTGGGCTTTACGCCGGGACTTTCATGCTTTGTCCGTCTCTTGCCATGCCCAGACTATGAAGATGAGGAGGAGTGGAGCTCTTGGTCCCCCTGCAGTGTGACCTGTGATAGCGGCAACCAGAAGAGAACTCGGTCCTGTGGCTACGCCTGCACTGCCACCGAATCGAGAACCTGTGACCTGCATCGCTGCCCTGGTGAGCCCCTCTCCCCACTGGTTGTACTCCTCTTACTCTAGACAGAGCCACTTCTCTGCCTCCCCTAACACCTTAGGGGGCCCTTTCTCAACCTCATATGTCCAGTGGGCCCTGCCCACAGCAAGTCCTGTTTCTGTTCGGGGGTGGGAACGGTCTCTTGAGGAATTTTCCATCTCCACGGGGCAGGGAGAACTTTATCCCTTTCTAACATGATGAAGGGTCCTGAGTGGAACTCACTCCAAAAAGAAACCCATTGGCCAAATTCCTTTGTGGTCCTTGACCTGCCCCATAAACCCTGAAAACACTCAGTTCCTCCTGTCCTGAGTTTGGAAACCAGCTACTTCTTGAAGGGTTGGTGGTTTTCAATTTTTTTCACCTGGGCAATACCAATGGCTGGTTCTTTCCATCACAAAAAGAGGGTGTGGCTTGGTCATTTCATAATCAGTTGTAAGTAGCCCATGGATCATGGCTCTGCTGCCCAACTTCAGTGGCTCTAACTTCAAAATTCTAGTACATATAAAGCCTGAAATCCCCACCGAGAGCCGGCTCCAACCAGCCAGTGATCTTATTCTCCTTGTAGTGACATGCTGTTGGTTTTCTGTGCATAAGGGGTAGGCCACTGTGAAGGTGGAGAGGGGGCAGCAGGAACTACAAGGGTCTGCTGCCCAAACCCAGACCAGGACCTCTGGCCCTATGTGGAAAGAGATTCATTACATCTGTGAGGTTTGTCTTGGCTATTTGCTTCTGTGTTTTATCTCTGAAGGAGCAGATGGGGAGATGGTCTTCACCACTGATGAGACGCCATTTGAGGGTGAGAACGCCACAGAGATGTTCAACTCAGGTGAGCATGTTTCTCCTCTATATGATCGGGCCCTGGGTGCTCCTAAGGGATTTCAGAATGCAGCACCCCAAAGGGCAGACGCTGCTATCTGGATGAGTGTTCTGCTAAGGAGTGCAGGTTCTGATGGACTTCAGTGAACTATCCATACAGCCATGAAATGTCAGTCAGCCCTTTCCAAGTAGGGACACGGGCATGAGCATGGGCCTGGTACCCTGTTCTGACAGAGGGTGCTGGCACAGGCTAAGCCTTCCACTCAAGGATGGCTTTGTAGCTGGAAGGATTAGAAATGCCCCAATGGGAGTCCTACCCTGAAGCAGGGGAGAGATTTGATGCCCCACATACCTAGGGGCATTCACAGCCATGTGAGTCTATGGTTCTTGTCCATGCTACAGCTACATTCATGTTGGCAAGCCCAGTTACGGCACTGTTATGTCACAGCCCGGTTACAGTTGGGTTCCATGTTGCAGTGTAGACAGAATCTGAGCCATGTTGAACTTTGAGGCAGTCAGAAGACATGTTCCAGACATGGGTAAGGTCCCATCTGCACTGGCTGTTGTACGAACATGACCTGGGACTGCATCATGTCCTTGTTAATGATTTTACTCTGCCATGTGCTGTCCTAAAACAGATCAGTGGCCCAGCCACTCTGGTAGAGATTGTGCAAAGCCCCCATTAAGCACCTTGCTGTGCAACACCATCCCATGGAGAGAGATTCTTTTCTCTGGAGTCTCCTAATCAGCTGTTGCCCTCAAGCACAGGGGTTGTTGTCTCTGGCAGTCTCCTCCCAACTGCCAGGCCCTCCATGCAGTGCAGCAGGTTCTGTTTGGGGGGCCAGGTGATTGTTAGCCCAGCTGTTGTGGTATAAGTCCATGCACAGGGCTGTTGCTGGATCTCAGAGAGGTGCCCCCTGGGTGGGGAGGTTGCTCATACTCTCACCCCCTGGTTTCTCTCCTCCAGATGTGGACAGCTGCGAGAAGTGGTTGAACTGCAAGAGCGACTTTCTCACCAAGTACATGAGCAAGGTGCTGACGGATTTACCCAGCTGCCCCTGCTCCTACCCACTGGAGGCTGTTTACAGCGCTGTGAACCTGCGGGACGAGCGCCAGGGCAAGAACTTCCGCTGGCGAGATGCCAGTGGGCCCAAGGAGCGGCTGGACATCTACAAGCCCACGGCCCGCTTCTGCCTGCGCTCCATGCTCTCCTTGGACAGCACCACGCTGGCTGCTCAGCATTGCTGCTACGATGAGCACACCAAGCTCATCACTCGGGGCAAGGGGGCCGGAGCCCCGAACCTCATCAGCACGGAGTTCTCCCCAGAACTGCACTACAAGGTGGACAGGCTGCCTTGGATTCTGTGCAAGGGGGACTGGAGCCGGTACCATGCTGTTCGACCCCCCAACAATGGGCAGCAGTGTGCTGTTAACCCCGCTGAAGAGGAGTTCCTCTCCCAGCTGCAGGAGGCCAAGGAGTACTAGCAGAGCTTGGCTGAGCAATGGGGGAGCAGGACGTGGCAGGTCCAGCACGTAACGTCCTGGGAGCACCAGGGGCTTGTCTCTCTTTCTGCCACAATGAGGGCTTGCAGGCCACAGAGGCTCTGGAGTTGTCCCCCTGCGTATCACTGCCGTGGGAACAGAGCAGCCTGGGAGAGAGGCAGAGCCCTTGGCCTTACACACAGGCTCTTTGCCGATGCCAACCGCGGGGATTGATTTAAATCTGTCTTTTCGCAGTGGCATCCCAATTCCTTTCCAGTTTCCAAGGGGCCCAGGTGATCGTTGCTGCCTGATTGGCTCCAGAGGGTGCTCTTCTCACCCCAGCTACTTCGCAATGGATAGCACAGGATCCATGGGGGCAACAGCTAGAGACAATGGAAGGCAGCAGCATCTGAGGGCTGGGGTGCGTAAAGGGAAAGGGCACAGCTCCTGTTACTTTTCCGTGAAGTCTTAATTACAATCTCACAAGGCAGCCAGGGAGTTGAGGGTCTTTATGCTGAAAGGTTCTTGGTTTCTGTTTGCTTCATGTTGCAGCTGGGCTGGTGGAGTTAATACACAAACTTGCTGTAAAGGCAAACAGCAGCTTTCTCAGAGACATCCAATCAGGCCGCTGTATAAATGCCTGTCTCGGACAGGTCCTGGATCTCTTCTGAAGCCTGGCAATGGAGTGGAGCTATTTGAAACTCCCAGTGTTGAGTGTGGGGTGGGGTCTCCCCTGGATCTTCCATTCATGAAGAAACTGACTGGAAAAGATCCACGCAGTGTTCCCTGGGCTCTTGGGTAGCAGGGTGGGGATCTATGTGAAAATATCCCTCTTCACAGTGTTATTGAGGGTGATAAGGCACACCTGCCACCAAGGCCAGGAGACAAATAGGGACAACAAGATCTGATCCCCACACAGAGGGGAAAGAAAAGGAAAAGATCAAATGTTTTCATTTAACACCTTGTCCTTTCTTCAAAGGGAATGGGATGGGAGGATTGGTGGAAGTCCCCCCAGCAGCTCACATGTACAGCTCACAGGCCAGCTCTGCTGATGCATTGCAGTGTGTAGGAGTGACCATCCATAAAATGGACCAGCCGTACCCAGCCACTCTCTTCCCACAGCCTTTTCCTGACTCTTCAGAGTGTGGGAGGCAGTCCTGCTTTTGTGTCCTAATGATTTGCAGAAAGCATCCAAAGCAAAGGAGGCTCTCTGCCAGCCTGGACTCTGCCAAGGTGACCAGGGATGTGGGCCCTAGGGGTGGCCAGCATTTTGACACTGTAAGACCATGTGGAGATAGGAACTAAATTCCCGCATGTGGATGCTTGCACATCGCTTGGTTTTGCCCTTTGAGAGGCTGTGGCCATAGCCAGCATGTTGCCATTGTGCCCCCTCAGTAGGGGTGAGCTTGGGTGATGAACCAAGCCCTTTTTTTGGAGCTTGGCATCTGGTTAGAAAGAGCATGCACTCTGTTTCTCGCTGGGCATCTTCAAGGCCAGGTCCCCTCTTCCTCTCTCCCCACCGCCCCCAGTAATCTACTAGGCCAGCCCCCTGCATTCCTGCCTGCTTAGCCGGCTCCCTGCTTTTATCCCTCTCTTCTGGCAGCAGTAAGGATTGGAGAGCGTCTGGAAGAGCAGCAGCTGCTAAGTGGAAGGTGCTGGACGTTCACGCCCACCCTTGCCCTCAGCATGTCTTCATTGGGGTGTGGTCGCTGACTCCAATCCAGGGCGCCTGTTCTTCTGAAGCTAGAAGCAAGACAGGGCCCTGCCAAAGGTGCGTGCTTCACGCTCGTCGCCTTGACTCAGAACTCCCCGACGGGCCCACAAGCCTCCCATGGGACCTGTGCTGCTGTGGATACTCTCTTGCTGCTGAAGCCCCTCCTGGGGCCAGTTCCTGGGGACTGTTTGCGGGAGCTGAGGTCTGACCCAAACTCATCCCCTTAAGTGTCCTGTGCCTTGCTCACCGCTGACTGACAAGCACCGTCTGCTGGATCAAGATGTGGCAATAGCGACATCTAGTGGCCACCTCGGGAAATGGCAAGTGTCATTCTTCGGGCAAGCCCCTGGCCCAGCATCTTACCAAGGACATGGGGTCCAAATGGGCGATGGGAATAAACCATTCACCAACGGGAGGCAGAAATGTCACTTCCTTCCCAAACAGCCCCCTGAAATGAGTCAGCCCAGCCCCACCTCATCAGGAAACTAGCAGGGATTGCTCGTATATACCTCTTCCCTCTGCTTCAGGCACACTGCTCTGCCTAGGCACCCTCTGTCCATGGGGCTGATGGGTCCTGTTTCAGTCCATTCCTGCCCAGGATCTACTGTAGGTTGCGGTATAGTGAGGTGAGCCACACGTGGGTAGCTCCCAAGAACTGCATCGCCCACCTTAAAACTATATTAAAATACATTGAAACAAACGACAAAGTAACATGACGTATCAGGGGAGAAGTTTATCTCCTATGACAGAGGAACAATGTCAAGCAGTTTGATCCCCAAATCTGACCCAACCAGCTTAGCAGGAAAGACTAGCAGATGCTCAGAACCTTGTTTTCTCCATCCATCCTATCCCCCACTGCCGAGAATTAAAGTAACTATTTTCCTGACCCTAAAACACATCCTGCTGTCACAGAGAGTCTTTAGCCTGTGCACCGTATTACTTGCCCTACACACAGCGATGTCATTTCCGGTGGTGGCACTCTGACAGCAAGATGGAAATGCAAGGAGACAGAGCCAGCTTGTCCAAACTCAGCTGGCTGGGGGCCAGGGAACACTGGCCTTTGACTAGACCAAAAGGGATGCGAGCTAGGTGGAAATGCAAGTGTAATAGCCATTTCTGTAGGTCACAGAATCTGCTGCTAATCATTGACCTTCACACTTGCAAATAATTGCACAAGTGTTACCCCCATTGCCCAGATTCCATTCTAGTGCTTATCTTAGTGTCTCCAGAATGCCCAGGCATGTGGTTGGATGCCTTGCCCTGCTTCCCCAGCTCTCCCCATGCTCATGTTGCATGTTGCTTATGGTAGCTTCCTTCCTTCCCAACGTGCCCATGGTTTTGACCAAGAGCCTAGACTCAGCTGTCTCTTCTGCTGCCTCCCTCAAGGTCTTTATTTCTGGGCACACAGCAGACTAATCATAACAGGCAGCAGTTCAGAGTACCCTGAATAAAGCAAAATGTATCTGGCAGAGGAACGAAAGAGACAATAGGGGGAATATTACAAAGAACAGGTTCTTGGCTGCACTAAGGCTCCAACTGGCACACCTGGTTAGTCAGGCTTTGCTGCCGAATATTGATCAGACAGGATAAAACCCTTCCTTGGCAGAAGGTCTGTATAGCGGATCACCGTGCATTGTTTCTGTCAGTGTCCCAGCATCTTTCTCCAGGGTCAGGGAGCCTGTCAGCTCCCTTTGTCTCGCTCTCTGACCCATCTTGTACTCGAACCTTTCACTTCTGGACCGTTGTGTTCAGGTCATCAGTCACCATGTGGGACACTGTTGTGGGTGAAACACACATCCGTGGACTTGCCGGGCTGCCACATATTGGATTATTTTTGGTTAATAACTATTGTTCATGACCATCCATGGACCCCAATTAGCACAGTGCCCCACTGTGCTGAGCACTGCAGACATATGCAGCCATGCCCCAAAGGACTGACAGGCTGAACTGACAAGTGACATATGCAGGATGGGAAGAGGGACAGAGACAAAAAGACATGAACACGAGATATACTAAGGGCAGCTATGTTCCCCTTGTCCTTGTTTAAATCACTGTTTGTTGGCTGGGCTCTTCTAGACTTTGTGACAGAAGTGGGTGGGAAGGTGGTGAGGGCAATGGTCAATGGAGCGCGTACTGTGTGGAAGGGGCAGTGTGGCAGAAGACCTAGAGACATTTCTGTGTAGAGCAGATGAATGAGCGGGTGAGGTTGTCAAGCATTGGTGGAAGCAGAAGGGTATTTATCTCTTTGGTTCACTAAAGAGTCTCTTCTTATTGCCTCTTGCACATCAAATGCCATTGGCCCACTTCAGAGGACTCTTGGTCTAATGTAGCAGGGAATCTTTTTAGGGTGAGTACACAGACTATCTGCTTCTTTTCAAAAGTCCTTTTAAACCTTGCTACCTTTCAAAAAGGTACACATGGTCCAAGGCAGAGTCTCCGCATGCATCCCTTCTGAGACGAGGGCTTCAGGATGTAATCCGACTTCTTCCCTAGGCTAGGATGCCTCTGAGTAAGCAACCTCCTTATAGTAAGGTCTGTTGCATGTTAATAATATCCTTAACCCCTGGTTAGGCTGAATTTGGCAGCCGGCATAATCCCAGCAATGAGGCTATAACTCCTGTAACACACACAGTCCCTAGCAGAGGACTGGTGGGAACTTTCACAGCAAGGGATCGCTGTTGAAATCTGCCTGGATGCTGCGTGAATCTTCTGCCTCCCTGGTCGGAAAATTCAGGAAACTTAGGCAAGAATGGAACCATGAGGGGCAAGAATCACTGCCTCTCCTCACACAAGCACCTTACCAAGCCAGGAAGATTTGCTGAGCCGCGTTAGGCAGAGCAGACATTTGGGCAAGGGTTTATTTTTATATCCCAATAAACACATTCTCTCCAGCCACAGTTATTAGAGTTCTTTGTCTCAACTTCCCCTAATTATATTGTTTTTATATATATATAATATATATATATTTCTTTTATTCTGACACAGTTGCATAAGGGGGCAGTTTCCTTCATTCTGACTTTGCAATAAAGCACTTTATTTAAAATGTAGGTGTTGTTACCGACATTGGTCAGTTTTGTGAAGTTGTATGTCGCTGGATGGGTTTGTTACATTTGAAATGGAAATGGTGTTGAATGCTGCATAGTTTGGGTCCTTGTTCACAGCTAGATTGTAAGAAGCCAGACAGATTTGCTGACTTTCTTCTCTCTCTATTGTTGTATTTGATAGTGATGGGCGAACCTCAAATAGCTCAGAGCCGGGGTCTAGCCACACATTTCAGATGCTGCTGTGAACCTTGCAGACGGCAAATTCCAGGTGCTCAACCTCTCCTGGAGGAACTCCACCCTCTGTCTGGCTGGGAATCTAATGACACCAGCTTTTTCTGTGGCATTTTTGGCACTCCTGTTCCCAAGAGAAATGGGAGCGAAGCGGGGTTGGATCCCACGACACCTGTAGTTGCTTTCCAGATACGACTGAAATTTCCAACCCTCCAAGACTTGTGGTGGCAGGGGTGGTGGTGTAGGAGGATCAGGCAGGTTTTCATCTGAGCCAGTTCGCCCATCGCTAGCATGGTAATACTTTGGTCTCCCCGTTGTACAGTATTTATTGTTTGTGGTGCTCACAGTCGCTTTAGAAATGGGAAGTGTTGCTGGTGAAGGGGCTGCACTCTTGAGCTGCGTTGTGCATATGACGTGAGCACAGAGGCTTTACCGAAAGAGAAGCGCTAGTGTGGACATCTCGTACCAATAAAATGCATTGTTAACACGCTGCAAGCACCTTTGCTTGGTCTGTGGTGGTGTGCGGCCCACGAGTGCAAAAGCTTTTGACGCTTTGGCTTCTGAGTACGGGGCTGCAGACTCGTGTGTGCAGCTGGATCCTGGCTTCACTGGGAACGCCCGCACTGGTTTTACAACTGCTTTTGGCCCTGATTTGTAGGGAGTGTCCCTCAGAAATCTCACACGGCCCCTTCTCACACCTCCCAAGGACTCCGAAGGGGCTGAGGAGAGCTGATTACAGAAAATGAACCAAGCAGAGCCAGTGTGGCCCAGTACGTAGGGCACCAGACTGGGGTAAGACGATCTCCCTTCTGATCCTGGCTCTGCTCTAACACAACTAATAACGAGCTGTTATGACACATGCTGTTTCCAACCCCCCCCTCCCCTGGGTCTGAATGGGCAGGGCTGGGAGGTGAAGTGCCGAATGAAAAGTGCCTTGGATGAAACGCTCTTGCAATAGCATTACTATTAACAACATGGCAAACGAGATCTCTGAGGCCACAGCCTGCTGTCAGCAAGGGAGGGCAGCCAGGGCCAGAACCCCGCAATGGAGGAACTATCTACCCCTAAAGGTCAGTTTGTGGGAAGGCTCAGAAATGATGTATCAGTGAGATCTCTGACCTCTGCTTTCCAAGCCGGTGTGTGTGTCTAAGGATGCTTCTATAGCATGCCCAGCCTGGTGGTATCTGACAGCATTACCAACCTTGTATGGGGAGGTTGCTTTGAGCAGGTGTTGAACATGGGAGAGTAAAGCCATCTCTGCTCCAATGGGGAAACTACCTCTGAAAAGAGCTTTCAGACTGCAACTTCCACATCCGAAACCCAGCAACGCCAGGGAATTTGCCAAGCCTTCCAGTGGTCTCAGCGCTGTATATTGTTATTAATAAGTATGAATTCTGAAGGTTTCCAAAGCCTAGCTATTTCCAGCTGTTTTCTCTCTTACCCCTCCCCCCCTTTTTTTGTTGGCTGCACATCTGTCAAGATTTATCTGCTTTTCCAACATGTGGCTCCACTCCACAACTGCTTGGCGCCATGGCTGACCCCTGACTGAGGAGGAGCAGGCGGCCTCTGCCACTAAATGATGCTGTGTCATTTGGAGTGCCCCGCTGTTTTCCTGCAATAATGAAGTACCTGGACCCCAGCGCAGGGGACTTGATCCCAGCTGTGCAGAAAAAGAGCAGTGGAGAGAAGTTACTCTCACTGCAGTGTGGCAGCCAGGCATTATCACTGCTTATGATTTGTGGCAGTGTCTAGCGGCCCCCAACCAAGTTCAAGCCCTCCTTGTGGTAGGAAAGAGCTCCTGCCCCAGGAAGTGTACCATCTAAACAGCCAAAGGGTGAGAGACAGGAAGTACCATTATCCCCATTTTACAGCTGGAGAATGGAGGCACAGAGAGGCCAAATGATTTACCTATGGTCCCTTAGCAAGGCTGTGGCAGAGCTAAAAATTGACCCAGAGCTGAGTCCCATTCTATTGTCTTCACCACAAAACCATCCTCCCTCCAGAGGTAAGGCCTGGTTGATTTGTCCCATCCCAATTTACCCTGCTTGCCAGGAGTGCATGGATCTCAGCTTTACCATTTCACTGTGGGCTCATCTCTGATGCATGGGGCTGAATTTGCCCATTAATTCACATGTGTAAGGACCTTGGTTGCACAAGCTGCTGTGCCTAGAATTTGATGGGCACAATGGTTTCAGCATGTGCTTGCTTGTGTGATGTTCCTTCAGCCTTAAAAATGGGTGGGGAGTGGGCAAGTGGCAGTGCTATAGACCTGGGTCTATGAGTGACGTTTTCAGAGGAAAACCTTAGGTCAGCATCTGGCCTAGGACCAGGGAGGGCTAGAAAGCAAAGATGCCAGTGAAGGAATGTGCGTTTTCATGAGTGTATTCATGACAGCAGGGACCCTGTGAATTATTCCCAAAGCTCCCACCCCAAAGACAAGAAAAGACAAGAAATAAAACCCAGCTGGGTCCCATGACCCGGACAGCCAGCTGTCCTGGTAACAGAAGGGAAATGACAATATCCCAGGAAAAGTGTGGCCAAGGTTTGTGAAGGGCCAAAGGGCAAGCGATACGCAGCAAGCTCCTTGGGCCTAGTTTTGTGCTCAGGGGATTGTGCATTACGCAGAAACTTGCTAGTTCCAGGCAGAATTCAGCAGCAATTTCTTGTTGGCCAGCAGAGAGACCCCAAGTTTTCACTTGGCAGTGTGTGACACAGGTCATGGCAGCTCTCCCCGGGGTCGTAGTGGTGGGAGTCTCGTCCAGCAGCCGACCTCTCCATGTAAGTGATACATCATCTGTGGCCTTCTAGCAGCAGGCTTGCTGGGCACAGTGCTGATGGCATTGGGGAAAGGGGAGCCAGTGGCTTGGTTTAATTGACTAGTGCTAGCTCCATCCCTGTCCTTTGCAATGCTCAGCTCCTCACTGCCTCCCTCTGTTCATGCTCTCTCCTCTCTGCCCAGCCTTGTTTTCCATCTGGCCCTCTGTCAGCAAACTCTCACTTCCACAGGGCCATCAGCTCCTCTGGGAGCTGAGGGGCAGCCGTGGGGGTGTGACATCACAGGTCATGCTGTGTAACCCTGCCCAGTGTGCCTGCAGGCTGTGCTGTGGCCCCAGTGCCTGGAGGAAAATTCCCCCCTCCCAGGCAAACTCCATGGCTGCAGCGGGAAGTGGAATCACTCTCCGTCCCCTAGGAAGTAGCAGACAGCTGCCCCTCGGAGCTGTGTGCAAAGAGCCCAGCTGGTTGAGCCAATGCCCTCCTCTGTTCCAGGCCTCTGCGAGCATCTCAGCTATTCTTTTCTCGCCGCGCTGTGACACAGCAGCGGGAATCCTGGCCTCACAACGGCCTGCACGGCTCAACTGCAGAGCCAGGACAGCCCCGGGCTGGAGACAAGTCCAAAGCCAATCTGTCTGTGAGAGGCACTCGGCCACGCGGCTCCCCTTCAGGTAGAAATGCACAGCACTCTCCAGCCAGAGCAGCCCAGGGACGCCAGCCAGGGGCTGGGAAGGGCCAGCGTCGGGTTTCAAGGCTCTGAGTGAAGCTGCAAAGCAAGATGCAGCTGCTGGGAATGGTTTTTTTAAGTAATAGGCTGCTGGTGAAGAGTCCGATGACAGGCTCAATAGCCCCAGCCCTCTCCCGAGAGCAGGTACAGCTCTGGCAGCTGCCCCTTTCCCGCCACAGGGCCTCACTTCAGGCCTGTGGGGGCCAGAAGCACTAATCTGTGTCTGTTTCAAATTAGCCAGTGGCTGAAATCCTCTGGCTACAGGAACAGGTACAGCCTGGGCCGCACTCCCAGCCCTATCAGCGTCGCCCAGCCCTGCCCTGGAGGGGGCCCCGGGACCCAGGACACACACAGCCCGTGGCCTCGCTGCAGGGAGTAGCGCTTTGGGGGGGAGGGGGAACTGTGTGTGAGAACACCCCAGTTTATTTTCCATAGGGACCATAAGACAAGAGCCACTCAGCCCTGGGCTGGATTCAAACCAGTGACCTTGCGGTGAGAGACTCCATTTCCCTCACACAAATGTGCTTTCAGGATCTCATAGCAGCTAACCAATGGCCCTGCTGGGTCAGACCAATGGTCCCTTTAGGCCAGTATCCTGTCTTTGACAGGGCTAGCGTGTCTTCATAGCTGCAGCCATAGCCAAGCTGTGTGGTAAATGCAGCTGGAGCTCACCTGGGTGAATAGCGTGTGAACAGAGCCTCAGGGATAAAGGGCTGTCCGCTCCAATAGGCCCCCTTCTGGCTTGACCCCGTGTCTTTTCTTGTCTCTGCAGCCACCTGAGGAACTGCAGTCCCAACACCAACCCCGAGCAGAGGCACTTTCATCCGGCCACTTGCCACACAGGTAACATCTCCCTCCAAGCCTGCCTTGATCACCTTCAGTGCTGCCCCTGCCCCGAGACCAGCCTATTTCTACTTGTGTGTGGCAGCATTGCCGCAGCCCGGTGCAGCTGCAGGGCGTTCCCTCATCCCCATGCCTGAGCATGCCCAGGAGGGACAAGTGATGCTCCGCAACAGAGAGGCAGGGATAGCGAGGGCCACAGGTGAGAGCAGTGCGGTAAGAGGCAGCAGCTAGGGGCTGCTGCTAACTCCCCAAAGCCCTGAAAAAGCTGCAGCTTTCAAGCCTCAGGCAAGTTGCCTTATTCCACATGGTTTAAAATTCAGTGGCACTGAGAGGGGTTCCCTTCCACAAGCTGCTGAGCACTGGGGAAGACAGGGACAGGCTGCGGGGCTCTCTCCCCAACCCCCCGCGTTCTCAGCTGTTACTTTACTGCAGAGGGAGAGCCCTGATGAGCTGAAGGGGGGGTGGTTTTAAGTAAGCCCTTTGTCAGGGCCCCCATATGGGGGGGGAAAGGGTACACTTTACTGGGGCCTGGAGGCCCTGGGGACCCGGCCCAGGCTGCCATCCCCATTATGGGAGGGGGAGAGGGGCGTGTTAAAAGGTTGTACTGGGTCTGAAAAAATTATGCTTGGCCCCTGCCCCTGTTAAGGGAGCTGCCCCTGGGGAATCCTCCTCCCAAAGCTAAATTGCTAGCCCTTTTCCTTGCAAAGAGCCTTGGAAAATGTAACTGAGCTAGGTGAAAGGAACAAGCAGCTGAGCTGCATTTTGCCAGCAGGCGACTGGGGAGACCTTTGGAGCCCCAGTTTGGCATATACAGAGTGAGTGAGTTCAGCTTGGCACGTAGCACAGCAGTTCAAGCCCTCTCCTCTATCCTCAGCCCAGCCCAGCCCGTGCAGCCTGGGAGCCAAGGACCCATTGTGCAGAGGAATTGGTTTCATATGGGGGGAACAGGGTTGTGTGGGAGCTGCTTCTGAAGCCTGAGGCTGGCACTGAGCGGGGTGCTGCTCACTTGGTAGGTGCCCCTGCTGTGTGCATGCCCAGCATTGCAGAAGCAGCTGATGCAGGTGGGACTGCCCATCTGTGTCTCCCACCAGTGCTGCTAGGAGAGATGGGGATGCACACACCTGCCCGTCGTGCTGGCAGCACACCAGGAGGAGGCGTTCTGCTGCCTGCTGGCACCTAGGCTGGCATTTGAAGAGCTAGTACTGGGTGGGAGCCAAGTGAGACATTCACACCCCCCTCCCTCCCACCCACATACACTGGGGCCCTGCTGTCTTCTCTGACCCACCCACTCAGCAACCCAGGCCCCAGCCCAACATGCAGCTTCATGGGGGGGCACCACTCCCCAAAGGCAGTGGCTGCAGTCTGACATGTCCATCAGCTGCCAGCAGGGCCCGCAAGACACCCCCACCCTCACAACGATTGCTGTGCGGCACAGCTGCTGGCAGGGGCAAGCGTGGCAGATTGGGGGTGGGGGAGGGACAAGGAGTGTTTCCCACAGGGAAGGCCATGGCTGTTGTCCATTCAGGAGGAGCATGTTTGGTCACAGCCGCTCCCGTCTCCCCTCTCTAGGAGTGACACGCCTGAGCCTACAGCCATGAAGCCAGAACTGAGGCCCCTGGGGAGGGGGGAGCCCATCGCCGTGATGCCTCCATGCAGTTGGCTCCGAAGGGTGGTGTTACATGAGCAGGCGTAGGGCTAGCTCTTAGAACTGTTCCTTAAACCCTGCCAGCGAGACCTGAGTAAGCCTGGACAGGTGAAACATTCAGGCTGGAAGGGTGGCAAAACCCCCTTCATTTTTCTTGGGGCTAATCGCTTAAAGCGATGGCGACAGCATTCACCTCTACCCAGCCAGCACTCCAGGACGGGGGAGCTGAACTTACAATTCTTCAGGGGTATTTGGGGGGACAGCTCCAGGCCCTTGTAGGATGGTGGCTTCTGCGACTCCCAGAGAAGAGCTGTAATCACTGGAAGGAAATAAACTTGAGGCTATGCATGCCTCAGGCAGAGCGATCAGCCTTCATTGTTCCCCTGAGGCTTGTGAGCTGCACCCCAGGAGGTACCACTGAGGCTGGCAATAACCACCATCCATGGAGAACGCTGAGCCTTAAAACCTCTCCCTGGACCAGCCAGGCCACTGGGGTTTCCCATAATTAATGGCCTCCTGTGCTAAGTTGAAATAAGGGTCTCAGGGCACCTTTTAGTTCCGGATGTTTATATCAAATCATTGTCCAAAAATGCCCTTGGTTTTCATTATTCATTAGCCGTGTTTGTGTATTGGCATTACACTGGCTGTTTTGTTTGCGGTAGGTTTAATATAATCTAGTATGCCGGGGAAAAGCCCCACAGAGAATGACAGCATCTGCAAATGGGAGGGTGCAGGTTTAAGTCATTGTCATTCACTGCAATAATTTATTCAGTGATCTAGGCTCCTTTCAAATCCCTTGACACTTCCAAGCAGGGCCTGGGGCTGCTCACTGGCCCCTGCCCTGCTCCAGCTGTGGCAGTGTTCCTGTGTTTCAATGACCAATTGTGTTACTTGGCTGAGTGCAATTGCTCAGACTGTGCCCAGGCAAGGAACTTTGCAACTGTGCATTAACTTAGTCCTCCTAAGATGCCTCTGAGCAAGACATGCTGCTTCCATGGTCTTCTGGCTTGTGGGCTGCTGGCTGCCTCTTCCACAGGTGTTATCTAGGGGCCATTCTGTTATGGTAGTAGCAGGATTCCCACAGCAACCTGAGGTTTGTGAAGAAGAGGGCAATTAAAATTCCACTGCAGCTGTTGCCCTCCTCTTCTCCCCCTACTTCCTAACCCTGCAGTGGCAGGTGATTAGAACAACCTGCCTTGTGCTGCTCCATATCCAGCTGTTCTGAGCAAATCCCACTTTATTGGGGGCAGCGCTGCCACCCCGTGGTGCATAGCTAACACAGCCCAAACGATTGCCTAGGTATCCCATGTGTCAGAGCAGATAGTAGGGCTTACCTTGAGGATATGATTTGATGGAGTCAACTTGCTGATTGTTGTAGCATCATCACTTTTTTCCCAGCACAGGTTCTGCACATGAATTGTCCTGCTGCTATTGGAGGGACCTGCTGGTGTCAGCCTATTGCACTCTGTCGTCAGCAGCACTGTCTTGGAAAACGTAAGTCACCTCTTTATGCATTGTTTTAGACCACAACAGACTAGGCTGCACAAAGGGATCAGTGCATGATACAGATCAGTGGCACAACCACCCCTGGAATTTTGTGCTTGCGTGCCAAAGACAAAAGGGTTAGCAGAAATGATCAAAGGAAAAGGCATGTTATTGTAGGAAGGAGACCTAGAGGGGCCCTCACATTACACACGAATGCAGGCTTGTGTTTAGAATCTAATGCAGAGGCAGAAGCTGCTTAATTTGAGAAGCAAGATCCAAAGGAGGGCATCGCTACAAACTGCCACCAGCAGGAATAGAAGTTCCCTCCCCCCAGTAGTATTGCATGACTGTGCCTGGGGTCATTGGTTACCTATCTCTGCCATAGCTCAGGAGGGATGGAGCAAGGCTCTCGGTTCTTTCCAAGTCACTGGGGGTTAGTGTTGGCAATGGGGGATGTATGGGAGAAGCTCACCCTGCTGAGGGACAAAGAGGCTTCTGCTTCCTGACCGGTTAAACTGGTATCTTCGCCCAACACTCACCTTGCTTTATGTAACAACAAAATAAAGGCATTTGCTACAGAGAGGTATTTCCAGGAACAAGGTCTGCCAGGGGGAGTTAAGAGGCACAGGCACTAGGTTCCTAGGCGTTGTTTGGAAGAGCTGGAGGGTTACTGATTCTCTTGGACAGCAAGTGATGTCCATTCTTACGAAGCAGGCCACCCTAGTGAGTGGCTGAGACTATGCAGGGCAGGGGCTTCTTGAAAAGGAAACAGGAGAGGGGTTGAAACATTCCTTCTCTGGCATTTGGTCCATTGCTGTTTACCGGTAGCAGGTCTAGAGGATCACTGGACTATCATCTATGATTTACTGCCTTGAGCAATGCTGTACACTTGCTGTGGGGTTGGTCCCCATTCCTCAAGCACTAACAGGTAACTCCTGCTGGAGTCAGTGCTCATTTCCATGAGCGACACCTTTCTGAATGCGTCCCTGCCACCATCTGGCCACAAACCCTCTGATCTCACATTCAACAGAAAGAATCTCCCTTTTTTAAGTTATGTTTATTTAGCAATAGAAGTATGTACATGTAAAGAACCCCTCCTAGACTCCCTTGTAGCAGAGACATGCACAAAGCAGTGAGGGGCTAAAAGCAATGCTGCTCAGTGGCCTTCCTTGTCCCGCTCTTCACAGCAGCGGCACCAAAAAAGAAAGACAGACGAGATGCAAATCAGTCCACAGCAGAATCTTCGGGTAGAGACTCTCCCCAGCAGCGATGTTAAAACAAGCGGGCACCATAGCCAAATGTCTGTTTAATGCCCTCGAAGTAGTAGCGCTGCCACCCTTGCCTTGTTCTCTCCTCCTCAATGGAAGGGATTCCCTTTCCCTCCAAGTGCACTTCTGTCTCACTGCCTTTGTCCGTGAAGTTCAAGGTTAAAGTTGCAAAATGCCCTAAAAGAGCCAAAGCAATCCTCACATCAGCACTGTGCAATAAACAAACCCCTGGCCCCACAGCCACATCTTCACCCAAAACAGCTGGAGGTCAGCTCTCCCTTCCCATCACCTTGGGGTTGAGAATCCCTCCCATGAACGTTCCCTTAGTGCACACCCCTTCCCTAATGTCCTGCAAGACAGGTGCTTTCTTTCCAGGCAAAGGAGGGGGGAGAGAGTCTCCTTCAACATGGCTTGCAATACAGCCCCAGGGGTTGTGGCAGAGAGCCTTGAGGCAAAGCATGGTGCTTCTGGAGTGTTCCCAGTTCATCCATTTGGCAAGGAAGCAACACACAACATCCAGACTCACTCAAATGGTAAAGGCCTGGTGCCAGTGCAGCCCACAGAACCACCCCCAGTCAAATCAGCCAGTGTGCAACCATGGCAGGATTCATTCCGTTACAGGGAAGGGCTGGAACGCTGCAGCCTGGTTCTTCAGGCTACCTACCAGCTGGCCAAGATTTAAATCTCCACTTCATAACAATCTGCTTCTCAGGAACCTGGGTAAAGAGAGAGGAATGAATGGGCAGCCGTCTTCGCCTGCGAATCCCACGCCATTCCACGTTAGCCCAGGACCAGAACTGAGCACGATCTGAAGCATCCGAATCACTTCAGAAACGCACAAGAAGTGAAGCTAAAGGAAGAGTGACTCTTAGAACTGCTGCATCCTGTTAGGTGAACACTGGGCCCAGTTGGACTGAAGTACTGCGGGGAGGAGAGATACTACCGCTACTGCAACACAGATTCAAAGCATTCTCACCCCACTATACGATCCAGGGGGCGGGGATGACTGAGCTCTGACTGCTCCACATGTTTATATATTCGGTGCTACTAAAATGATGCCTTAAGTTCTAAGCCCCATTGTGCTGGAAGCTGTACTAACAATGAGACAGAGTCTCTGCCCCAAAGAGCTTGCAATCAGCATAGACAACACCCGGGAGAGACAGAGGTAGAATGACTTGTCAAAGGCCAGAGCCAGGAATAGAAGCCAGATCTCCTGCCTCACAGAAATGAAAAGGACCTTTATTAACAAAGGAGTCTCAATCAGGAGGTAGTAAAGGAGATGAGGTACAAAGCAGACGGATAAAAGACTGCAAGGAAGGGGTGACCTGGCCATCAAGGCTCCTTCCAAACAAGATACAGTTACACTGGCTGATACTCACTAAGTCAATGAACGTGCCGCTGACACTGCCATCTAGCAAGTGGAACTTCCCTCCTTTATCAGCCTCTATGATTGCCGGTGCATGGGTGAAAGCTTGGACCATCTGCAGAGAGACAGGCCTTGTGACAGTGCAGGAGACCCATGTGACTGGAAGCGCCATAACCCTCTCCCCACAACATGCACTAGCTGCTCTGAAACCTGCTGGTCAGGGAGTTGCCGCTGCTTAGTTCCTCCCACCCTGGCACTGGGCTCTTTGGAACACGGGCTTGGTTGAAAGCTCAGGGTCTGCATTTTGAGTATGGGGAAGGGAGCGGTGTCTCCACTTTCTAGCCATTTCTGAGGAGTGCCATAGGGTGGGGACTGAGGGAAAGCTCCCTCAGAGCTGGGAAAGCAGGATTTGAGCCTTAAGCCATGTAATGCTAGCACTACACTGACAAAATGTTTTACCTGCATCTCACAGGATGGGGGGCATGCCAGATCTACAGGGGGCCCCTAGCACTCATGTACTTTCTACCAGTTTCTCCTACATGCTTGTAACATCACACCCCAAGACATTCTCATGTGATCTGGTGATCCCTAATTAAAGGTTGGGTCTCAGGGAGCAAGATGTGATTTTTCAGAAACAGAACCGAGTCCTGGATCCTGAAGACCCCCACACTTGCTGCCATAGGCAATGTTATCAGTAGGACTGAACAGGGCTGCTTCCCTGCAGAGAGAGGAGTGGAAACAGGCTGGCATGGGCAGCCTTGTAAATCATGCAGGGAGAGTGAATACTTGCAAATTGGCCGTTCCTGTGGTTTAACTCATCTACAGCAGCCTGGATAGGCAAGTTGTTTAGAGACAGTTAAGACTAGCTGTATAGTACAGTCCCTTGTCTAGGATGGCATCCCTCCTGCTGCCTCCACACACACAGTGCAGAGAGAAGCAGACTATGTGCTTTCAAGAGGCCAGGACACTGCCCCCTCTACCCCTGAGCTGGCAAGAGGATCAATAGTGAGTGGTTTGTGGGTGGGGAAGTCTCTGTACCTCAGAGATGGCATCTACTGCCAAATCACTCCTGAGCAGCTTGAGCCTAAGCTGTTCTATGCAGACTCCCAACTCCTCTGGGTCCACCTCACCGCCATGCTGGTTTACCTCCTGTGTAGTGAACACTCTGTAGAGCTCCTCAGGAGATGTTAAGAAAATGTCCTTCAGACTGATCTTACAGGTGGGAATCTTGACTCCTATGGGTTTAGAGTCAGACTGATGCGCAGCAGTGCCAGTACTAGCAGTAGTCTAAGGAAACAATAAGAAGTGTAGCGTTGAATTATATGCTTCATGCTTACACAGCACTTTACAAATCTCTTCTTTCTCAGAACCCTCAAATAAATGTGGCTGATCATGCACTTAAGGGACAGGAATGAGAATCTTGGAAAAATTATTTAGGAGCTACCATGCATGATAGAGTAACAAGCAGTTTTAAGACTCAGGCTCTCCAGTAGCTTCGGCAAAGTCTGTGACTGTTGACCTGGGTATTTGCATTTGTGATGTGGGATGTTTCCTAACTCAAATCCAGTATAGTAAGTAACAAGGCTAAGTACGTAGCTTGTTCTATCATACACATTAGATGCACCTAACATGCTGCTCCTTTCTCCAGAACTTCAAGAACATCTATGGGATGTATTATTTACCTTGTGGTCCTCTGCTTTAGGTGCCAGCTGAGGAGATGGCTCTGTTTGCTCCCCATTTATTGTGGGTAAAATCATGCCTTGGGTGAACTCTGAAAAGACAAACATGTAGTGAACCTAGTAAAGATCAGTTTTAGCAGCCCAGCATGCTGTAGGACACACAAGGCTACAAAAGCCTGACCCCAGATTAAGGCCATGACTGGAGAGTTTGTACTCAACAGAACTCAAGTGCCTAATGTGAACTGGGGAGAAGAATGTAAAACCCCTTGAGAGCGCAGGCCCACCCAGTTCAGAGAGATTTGAATTCTATGCATAAGAAGTGTGTTCAGATTGTCAAAATGGATTATTGGTTTACTGAAACGAAACTGCTGCAAAAAACTCAAGTTGTCAGATCACTTCAAATCCTGATACAGCTAAAGACATTCTCTATGTCATGTTAGTATGTTGGAAAAGAAGAACATGCATCAGACAATTAGTGACCCAGAAGAGTCAATGACATATATAAAATAAAAGGAGTCACCATATATTTCTTTGACAAGTTGAAAAAACATAGAGGGTCACATTCCACCAGACTGACCCCCAGTAACATCAATCATTGTTGCCTTAGTCTCTTCTCCTCCATCTCCTGCACATGAAAAATTGTTCTACCATCTTCTCTATAGCTCGGCTTCAACTCAGAATGGATATGCTTAGCTTTATAGGGTGCCCTGGCACTTCCAGTCAGTTTATCCTCCCCCGGCTAAGGGAAGTTCAGTGGATACAGTTACTAAAGTAAGTCGAGAGCTTGGAGATCAGTACACTGCAGACTTCAAAGAAGCCTCCTGCCCTGGACCATCTGGTTCCAGTGTAGTGCTGTAACTTCCCTCTCCTCCCATTGAAGAACAGGGGGGGAGGGTTGCTTTCACCTCAGTCCTTATTTAGGAGCTGCAAGAGGATGCTGAAGCATTTCTCCCTCACTGTTACGTACCTGTTTTGAGCGTGCTGATGTAAGTGCTCATTGCATCCCTGATCTTTTTTGTGCCCTCTTGCTTCATCAAGGCCAGTAAGTTGGTGTCAGGCTCATCTTTGGCAAGGCTGACAGAGATCTAAGCAAAACAGACAAGGGCCTGGTAAACAAAACCACACTCCTATTGTCCTTTTAAAACTGGATTTAGCATCATAACAAATGCTTCAGCCAGGAAAGCATTTTCAAAGGAAGCTAAGCAAGAGCTTTAATACCTTTATTATAACTCATTGCCTCATGTGCTACCAATTCACAGTAATTTATGTATCTATTCAACTGCCTACAGCAGCTACAGTTCCACTTCTGACAAAAATCAACATTGAAAACTAGATCTCTTTAAGCTAAAACCTATGCTGCTTGTCTGAGGGTGCAGGATGAACCTAGCTGCTCAATCAAAGAATAATGAAAGGCTACATCCCTATAGAGCTGCTTTAGAGTTAAGATGGGAATGTTTAGTGCTTTGAAACCCTTTGGTAATGAAGTGGCACAGTCAGCAGTACTAGCCATTACTGTGCTTACCTCAATTTCATCAACATCATTTTCATCCGAGAGGTTGGGAATCTCCACATGCCCCTTATACTTCACTCCAGACTTTGAGGTGCCTGTAGAGAGCAATTATACTCTGATTAAAAGGTCTTGTTCAGGTCAGCTTCCCCTGCTCTGACTGCTGCAAAGGGGCGACCTCCTCTCATTTCTCAAGAAAGTGACTTTCCGCTCAAAACCCTTTCGGGAAAGTCTTAGAAAACACAGTCCATAACCCTGTGCTAGACTCTAGCCCGGAGCAAAAACAAAGAGCATAACTCACCGGTCCATGACAGCTTGATATTCCACTCGTAGAAAAATATGAGCTTCCCTTTGCGGTTGTTGATGGATGCTTCTCCATCCAGTTTACTCACTTCCGTCACTTCACAGGCCCCCTCCTCGTTCTCCACCATCACAGCCAGAAGCAGAGCTTTCAGCTTCTCCGTAGACCAATTGGAAGCATCCCGCTCGGTCCTGCAAAGATTGAAATGGTGGAAGGGCACTGGGGAGAAGGGCAGCCAGGTCTCAGGGCCGGCTTCGGGGGCTGCTGTGCTTGAAAACAATTGGCGGTTTCTACACTTGGCTCGACTCCCCCGGCCCCCCGTCTCTGTCCACGCTGTCCCCCTGCCTCAGGGCGGCTCGGGGGCTGTGTCCCAGGCACATCCCTCACGCGCCCTCAATTCGAGCCCCTTTCGCCCGGGCTGCTGCGGCGGGGCGGAGATGCGCTCGCTTCCCCTCCTCGGCACCGGCCGGCTCCCCGCGCCCAGGGCTCGGGACCAGCTGCACGCACCGTGACGGTGCCCCGGGACACCCTCGTCGTGCCCGAAGCCGGCCGGGACACGGGGGGCCGGGGGCCCAGAAGGGCCGCGCACGCGACGGGCGGGGTCCCCCCGCTCGGGGGCAGCCCCTCGCCGCGCGGGCGGGCCCGGCGCGCGGCTCTCACCAGTGCCAGTTGTTGACGTTGGTGGCGTCCGCCCGCTGCTCCACGATCCAGCGCGGGTCGCCCTCCCCCCACTTGGCCATCGGAGCCGCCGGTCGCGCCGCCCGCCCGTGGCGTGGAACCTACTAGAACCGCCCGGCACTGAGCAGCCGCCGCGCCGCGCGCCGCCTCCCGGCTTCCGCCACCGGCACAGTCCCTTCCGGTCCCCTCCGGCGCAGTCCGGCCGGGGCCCCGACACCTTGGTTCCGCGTGCAGGGCATTCCCTTCTCGCTTGCGCTGTGCAGCGACCAGACCGCCCCCGGCCTGCGCTGGGGCTTCTCAGATCGCTGCGCCTTCCTCCTATTGTGGCCCCGCTGCCCGCCCGTAGCGGGAGGCGGGGCCAAAGGCAACCCCGGTTCCCGCGAGGCCTGTCGGGACTTGTAGTCCAACGCTCCAGGGACGGAGTCCCGGGAACAAGGCAGGGGGCGGCGAGACGGAGCCGGTGGGAGCGAATACTACACTTCCCAGGGTACTTTGCGAGAAACTACGCCCCTCGCGCTGACTGGAAGGGCGGTGAGCGGCCCCCGTGTGCGGGGCGGGGCGAGCGGCCTGTACCGCGGCAGTGGGGGCAGAAGGAAGGGGCCGCGCAGCGGGGGGTCTGTGTCTGCCTCTGGCGCAGCTGGGGCCCGCCGGGCAGCCGGGTTATGGGCCGGCCTGACCCGCCCGGCCCGCGGAGCCGCCCCGCGGGGGGGTGACCCCAGGCCCTTCCTTGCAGCGGCCGGGCCCCGGGCGGGGTGCGGGTCGCCTGGCGAGTCCCCGCCGCTTGCCCAGATGAGCAGGGCGAAGGCGGACGAGGAGGAGTACTGGCACAGCTCCAAGTGCAGAGCCTTCACCTTCGAGGATGACGACGACGAGCTCTCCCAGGTAGGGTCTGCGGCCGCGCGGCTGGCACAAGCCGGGGCTCGCCGCCGCCTTCCCCCCGGGGCTGGGGAAGGGAGCCCTGGCCGCGGGGCAGATGTTGAGGGGCTCCCGTGCCTGTGGCTGGCTAGCGCCCCTCCCCCCGCTTGAAAGAAGCGGTGCAGGATCCCCAGAAGGAGCAGGGAGTCGGGAGGGCATGGAACGTCGTCCCCTCGTTCTTCCTCAATCTCTCCGTGGCGTTGGAGGGTCTCGGTAATGCCCCCGGGAGGGAAATGGGTAGAAAACACCAGCAATGCTGTGTGTGCGCGTGTGTATATATTTTAACTAATTGAAGGAGCTGTTGGCCCTCCGATGCTTTCCTAGTAGATTTGTGTCCCTTGCAGTGTGTGTAGACTCACAAGAGAGTGGGTCCCCTTTTGGGCTGTTTCAGCAGAGATGCCGCAAACTGAGTGGATCAGGGAAACTTGAATTCCCCTCTGACCATAGCGTCCCTGAGGATAAACAGAGGCCTTCAGAGCAATCAAGCAGGCAGCTTTGCTTGGCACTAAATTCATTGAAAACTTCAGAATAACTTTTTAATGAGTTCTTCTAACTGACTTAATCTTGTTGGGCAAATAAGGGATGAGGTAGATGTTTCTTGGTTTTTATTCTCTAGCTGTCTGTGTGGAGATCCTTAAAGTTTCTTGGCATCAGGCAAATCTGAGATCTCCTTATAAATTGAGGGTAAATGACCTTTCCAGTGACCCCTAGCCCAACCTGCATCTACTGGTTTGAGGTATTTATAACGGACTATTCAGATGTTCATAGTCCTCAGATTCCATATACTGGGTGAAAAGGGGCTGATTGTAGGCCAATTGACTTGTTCATAAGTGAGGAACATCTTTGAAATGTGTGGAGGCTGGAGAAGGCATGTACAAAACTCTGAACAAGTTTGTTTGGATGGGAGTGGGTCCAGGAATGCCTCAGGCTATCTGAGTGGAACAAAGATGATCTTCATGCCACCCTGGTGTTTGTCCATAGCTAAAGGAGTCCAAGAGGGCAGTGAACAGCCTTCGAGACATTGTGGATGATGATGACGATGACCTTGAGAAGTTCAGCTGGAGTGGGGAGCCAGTGGGCAGTAAGTTCAGGGGTATTTGAAAGTTATATTGGGGAGGGAAAGTGTATGAAAACATTCATGGCTGGACTTAAGCTGCGCAGCAACTTCTTGTACCCCAAAGTCAGATCCCTTCCCCAGGAATGCTTGGACCTCAGAGTCTAATCCTTCCACATCCTATTCTTTCATGTAAAGTTAAGTAATTATCTTATCTGCCTGTGCCCATTAGAAGGATAATGAGATGAGGTCCCAGATGTCTCCTTTTGTATTCTTTCCATTTACACAAATGAAAGGAATTCTACTGTTTGCCTCCTGATATTCAGCACATGTCAGCATAGACTTTATCCATTGTGTCTGGCATCCACCAAGCTTAGGTTAAAAAAACCACCAAAAGTATGATTGACAATTTATTATGGTCTCCTGCACTTGAAACCATTTCTCCCAGAATCTTTTATGCCAGTTCCTGCTGGACTTGGTCAGAGGTGGCGCGATGTTCAGCAGGATGATTGATGGGCTGACCTGATGTTTGAGATACAAGTTTCAGATGCAAGCAGCTGAGTAAATCCATTTCGGGTAGACAATTGGAGTCTGAATGGGAGCTGGGTCCTAACCCTCCAACAGCTGCTGTCCACACCCTTTTGGGGTTCATGACTCTTGCATTGCTGTAGGGAATAGCAGAAATTGAAGTGCGGACAAAGTTTGCTCCTTGGAGCAGCAATGGGAATGATACAGGTATTTTGAGGTTGTCCGATTTCTTAATGCTGTGAGTTCCCTTCCTGTGTTGTTAATATCTGGTGTTGCAAACCGGTCAATTGACTGTTCAGATAATGTCAATAATTTGATCACAATCAATTATTCCACCAAAAATGCCACAATGTAGGTGGCAATATACCTTTTTGATTGCATCATAGTGCCGTTCTTTCATTTCTTAGAATTTCATTAGATTTTGTTTTCACATTTTTCTGAATTAAAATAATTCAGTTAAGTAACTTGTTTTTTGTAATTTGGCATAAGTATCTCTTTAAGGCTAAACCTGTTGGAGACCATAAAATTTTATTGTTTTAATAAGCTAGTGCTTTAAAGTGTTTGGACATTATCTGGCAATATTTGGCCAATATTTGATGAGTCTTTGGACTGGAAAATGCCCAGCCCTAGTTAGTTATGATGATTTTTTTATCTGCTTCCTATCATCCCCCCCACCCATCCACCAGGCAACACATTCGGGGCACTGTGCAGACAACTGAAGTTTAATATTAAAGTGTAATAATTAAAGATTCCTCAAACCTATGCTGGTAGGTGCTGTGGCATCTTAGAAAAAGGGGGCTGTCCAGAAACATGCCTGGGAAGGAAGAGATTTAATTCATCTGAGAACAGAAAGGGATGGAGTGAGGCAGCTGTTGCAGGGAAGCAAGGTAACATATACCCTAGAGGTCACCACAGCAACAGTTCAGTCCCTGCCGACTTTTGGGCAGGGATGGGACCTCTAAAGGGTGGGTGGTGTCAGAGCACAGTTTCCTGTAAAGAGGAATCTTAAATATAGGCATATGCTCAAGGTTGGATGAACCCACTGAACTTAAATGTTGTGCATGGGTCCCCTCACCTTAATACTGGAGTGATCAAAGGGCTGCAGTGCTCCTACTGTGCTACAGCTTGTTTTCTTCACAGAGCCAGCTCTTCGCATCTTGCCCTGAGGCTGCTCTTGTTGTGTCTCCTTTTCACCTTCCCAGCCAGTCACTTCACCCCACCACCCCCTCTCACAGTCTGGCTCACTGTTCTGCTGTGCCAGGTTGTTCAAAAGCTTGTGTGTGTGATGGGGTTAAGGTGTGGCTGTGTGGTGTGAGAGAGAGAGAGAGAGACTGCCTGCAATGCTTAGAGCAATAGGGAGCAGAGCTGTGCAAATTATCACCCTCCTCTGGGCATGTTACCAAGCCTCATGAGTCACGTTACGTACCTACCTGTTGTGTGCAGGCATCCAAGTTATCTCAGTGCTGCAGGGCCTGGAAGGGAATGTCTTCTATTTCTCCAGTCCAGAGAAACCAAAGGATCCTGTATCCTGTTTTGTATCTTCCATTGTTAGCTCTTTAGAGCAGAGAATGTGGCACACCTGGTACAGCGACATTTAAATGTACTATGTCATATAAATTATAAATGAACTTCTGTAATATTTATACAAGCTATAGCCATACAACATTACTGAAATGCTGCCATTTCTGGGAAGGAACAGGGCAGCTGCTTAAACATCAGCATTACACAAGTTCAAGTTTCAGATGCTATGTGCTGAGTTCTGTATCCAGTTGATACAGGGAGATATATCAGGAGGCAGAATGTAATTACCAAAACCAAAATTGATGAGGACACAAAAGTTAACATGCTTCCTCCACTCTAGAATTTTTCATTAAAGACTGTGGTTCTATGTTTCCTCTATGAGTTACCTGGGTTGTTCTGTCTCTCCAAAGGTATTTCCTGGTCCATCAAAGAGACAGCCTCCAGCAGCTCTAGCACTCCTGAGGGGAGAGACTCAGGCCTACAAAAGGGCTCTTCTTCCCATGGAGCCTTCCCCAAGCAAGCCTCCTCTTACTCTATCAGCAGTTTCTTCAAAGGTAAAGTCCCCTACTTGGCTGGGGCAGATGGACCTTCCCACAAGAGCATCAGAGGGGAAGTCCAGTTTCCTTGTGTGTATCCCAGACCAGGAAGTGCCCAATCTCTGTCCACCACTTGACAGGCATCAGTGACCATGTCTGAAATGTATAAAGTGGGGAGAGCAGAGGTCACACATGGTGGGGGCATGTGCCCCCCCAGTTTCTTCCAGGGTTATAAGTCCTGCGATGAATCCCAATACATGCCACCAGAACCTTTACATTTTGCCTGCCCACCTCCTGACACCCCTCCACTACTAACAGTTATGCATCATCTCTGGTGGAGAGACTGAGGTCTCTCCCAGTACAGAGGGACAGGTCATGTAGACTCTATCTTCCAGTTGCTATGCTCTGTGGAGTAACAAAGCTGCTTGGACCAGGGGGGAGCATGGCATGCTGGGAGCTGTAGTCTCCCGAAGTCATCCCTCTGTACTGTAGATGAAAGCAGGCTATTTGGGACCGTGTGTGGCCCAAGTGGCCTGTGCTTGGTCCCCTCTGCCATGGAGGCAGAAGGCAAATACCCTTCCTCTGGAGCTGAGATGACTTCTGCTGTTCCATGTGGGGATGGAGCTAGTGATTTCACCTTGGCATTGCCAGACAGAGTCCAGCTGGCTGAGTCATGTTGATCAGCACTGCTGTCTCTCCAGCCAGGGAACGAGCAAGCTTCTAAAGCTGAATTTCCCCTGAATGTCCTTTCCCCATATGGCATGTTTTTTGGCTGCCTTTGTTCTTATACATTAACTGATTTAGTGCTGGTGAAAGGTGCTGAAATCCTAGCCCTGGAGACTGAAGACCTTTTTGTAGTCACAGCGTAGGTACAGTCTGAGCCATGCCAGTGCCATCTCCCTCCCCTCCCAACACCGTACCCCCGTGTGCCTCAGTGATCTGTAGGGGACATTGGCTTCTCTGGCTGCACGTTCATGCCAGTTTTATAGACTCAAAGACTATAAGTCAGAAGGAGCCCTTATTATCATCTAGTCTGACCTGCACAACGCAGGCCACAGAACCTCACCCACCCACTCCTGTCATAGACCCCTGACGTAAGGCTGAATTATTGAAGTCCTCAGATAATGATTTAAAGACTTCAAGGTACAGAGAATCCCCTAGCAAGTGACCCAGGCCCCATGCTGCAGAGGAAGGCAAAAAACCCCAGGGTCTGTGCCCTGCAGGTGGCTTGTGTGATGTGGACTAATGTCCACTAGGAAATGGCCGCAGATCTCCCATTCATTTCTGTAGGCTGGCCCTTTCTAATATAGACTTAGCCAGGGATGCCCCCTTGGAGTGCAGTTCTGTGTTCCCTCTCTGAGAGATGCTGCCAGAGGTCACCAGCGTGGGGGAAGGCAGCTGAAAATGTCTCACTGTTGCTTGTTTGGTTCTTTCAGGAAGAAACAAATTTGGGAGTTTTCAGTCACTTTCAGATGGTAAGAAAGTGGTTTTTATTCCTAACCCTTTCTGGGCAGGGAGGGGAGAAGAGGCAGATAACATTTTACACTTACGTAGGAGATTTTCAGCCAAAGAGTTCAAAGCCCTTTTTCAAGTCAGTGTTTCTTCCCTATGTTACAGATGAGGAAACTGAGGCACAGACTTGCCCAATGTCACCCAGCAAATCAGTATAAGAGTCAAAAAGAGACTAGTATCTCCTGACTCATTCCCACACTCTGACCTCTAAAAATATGATGCCTCCTTGATAGAAAATTATCTTCCTGTAGAGACTCCTGTGGGCTGGAAGGAGCCACTAGATTTAGTCATACTTTCTCCCACTCCGGTTTGCTGCAGCTCTGTACCCAGTCCGTGGACATGTGGGCTCCTCTCAGTCCATGGGACAGACCCAACGTTTGCTACTCAGTCTGTGGACCTTCTAATAAAGGAACCTGTGCAAGGGGGAAGCTTAGACCTCACCAGGGGAAATACGGGAAAGTTGGTGTGAATCAGGATCTCAGACACGCTACTCAGCATGTTGCTTTTCTTCCCCACAGCTCTCTCTGACACGGGAGTTAAAAGCTACGCTCCAGAACTGCGCAGACCCAAGGCAGAATACAAGGTGGGTGGCCCACGTCCATCATCCCAAGGGCAGAGCAATGGAATGCAGAGGTCACATGAGGTGGAAGGGGCTTCTGTGTGCGTGACCAGGTCCTGTTTTAGCTAGCAGAGGACAATGCAGGAACTGGAATAAGGTGAAGGTGAGATCTGCAGCCTGGAACTGGGATTGTATGAGTTCCTTCAGCAATAACTCGTGTAAAGCCTCAGACATTAGATCTTTTTACACTGAAGGATGGAGTGTTGGTGGGGACACTGGAGTTATCCTTCTTACTGAGGAGCCCTGCAGAGATGGGCAAAAGGGAACACTTGTTAATGCTTTGCCTGAAAGCCCTTTCCCCACTAAATGCAGCCCCAGCATTGGCAATGGCTTCATTCCTGTTCTGAGACTGCAACTGACAACCTTTTAACTCCTAGTCAGGAGTGCTACTCTCCGGACACCTGAAGCACCGCACTCAGGAAAAACACTCTACCCCTTGGTGGCGCTGTTCCCCTTCTAAATATGCAGCTTTTCTTTACACACACCCTTCCTCTGAGTGGTGCTGCTCAGATCAACGTTTTGTACCGAAAGCATCCTTTCCTTCTCTGTCACTGCTGCTTGCAGAGGTTATTAAGCAGATGGGAAAAGAATGACCTAGCATAATAAAGGGGGGAAATAGTAGCAATGGGATGAAACAGAGGTAGGGAAAGTTCCTTCTGATTCCCAGGACCAGCTTCTGGACAGTGATCTGGATCAGGCGGAGAAGCTGTCTTGGTGAAAGCCCGAATGCTTGGGACATTTACCACTAGCCTCTGAAAGGCCCTGGAACAGTATAGCCGGGGATCAGTCCTGCATTGGCCTCTTCGAGAGAGGGAGTGGGTGGAACCTAAGAGGCGCTTCCTTCTCCGGCCTGTATGATTTGATGAGATCTTAATGAATTTTAAACTGTGTGACAAGTTACTGTATCGGTTTCGGCTGGGAGTGGGAGGCGGGAGGAGCTGCACAGCAAGCACTGCGATAGCTTGGCCCTTCGGCATCTCGGGAAGATCAAGAATTGCTTATGTCTTCTGTTGCAGGATTACAGCAGTGTTTGGAGTCCCAAGGACACCATCAGACGAATGCAGAGGGGCAAGGTAAGGACATTCCTTTTCTGTTTGCTTGAAAGAGGGGAGCCTTTGTGCTCTCAGGCTGTCTTCTCCTTGCACCTCTGTATTGCGGGACTGGGCATGGGATCTGGGCAGCTTCATTCATCGGCAGCATGGCCTTAGCAGGCACAATTGTCCAAAGCTCTGTGCCCACCTATGGCTTTGCCAAGTGGAAGGCGCAAAGGCAGAAGGGAAGCACTGAGATAGCAGGTGACAGGTGGCAATCATTTTGCCACTGCTAGAACCTTTGTCTCTGTTAAACCCTGGAGGCTTCTCCCAGCGCATGAGGTCATCTGCAGTGCCCCTGGCCTCGTTGGAGCTGGCATTATGAAAAAGCACCTCTGGGATCAACTGTGGGGCTCTGGTTCTCTTCATAGTTGGTGGCAATCTGAGATGGGGGCAGGAAACGTGGGAGTTGTCCTTGGTGCAGTGGAGTTCTCTCTGTGCAAGAGAAGATGGTGTGTGAAGACCTTGCTGCTGCTGGCCCTTTGCTAAGATGCTGTTGAAACTTTCCCTTCTTACTAGCTGGTGAAGGGGTTTGCCCTGCTTCCATCTCCACTGAAGGGCCGGGTAGCTCCAAGGCTGGGGGAGGAGGGAAAAGAGGAAGAGATGGAGTCTTCCAGTTGCGGTCTACTGATCATCTCCAGAGGATCCCAGAGACCAGGGCCGTTCTGATGGTTTGCAGGTTGCAGGGAGGCTTTGCCTCACTATCAGCATGTTTTGGGGAGCAGTGCGTGCACCAAGCTGTCCCAGCCTGTACAGTTAGAGGGCCTGCTCCTGCGAACCCCCTCCATAGAATTCTCATTGAACTCAGTGGGAGACACGCTCACAGACCTGGCTCTGAAGGAATGAGAAACTTTCTGATTCATGTTGCTGAATCACTCAAGATCTAGAGGGAGGGTTAGCTCTCTGTATCTCGGTTGGATTTCAGGCACCTGGCTGATGCAGTGTTTCCTTGTCTCCAATGCTGTCCCAGATCTGCTCCCTGGAGAGGTTCCGGTCCCTACAGGAGAAGCTGATGCTCCTGGATGAAGCTGTTGCGCTGCATGATGGGAATGTCATTACAGCTGTGAGTCCTCCAGCTGTATAGGGTTGCAGGTGGTGGCCAGGCCCCATAAGGGTCCATGTGTCTACGCAGCCACTTAGCTCCGGAACGCTGCTGGTGCTTTGATTTTAAAATCAGTGTGTTACCAAAAAGGGCCAAGTCTGAGGTCTGGGAAACTGTTCTTAGCCTCAGGGTGAAAGTCACATGCTTCTCTGGAACCTCTGATTGGAATCCCAGCAGTCAGCTCCTCTTTCTCCTGTGCCCGATGGATCAGGGTCCCTGTTGCCGCCTGTGTGCAGGGCTTTGTGGTGAAACCTCAGGTCCCGTCTGCTCCACGCAGCACTGAATATACCAGGGAGCATCTCATAAGGGGAGAGGTTTGTCCCAGGCTGCTTGGCCTCCCAGAACACTGTGCAGCAAATGAACCAAATGCTGGGGGGTCTGACCCCTCCCACTGCAGTGTGGTGGGTGAGGTGATCCCTGCACGTCTGCTGCTAGTAAAGCACTTTGGGGTCCTTCAAGTGGGGTGCAAGAGAAATGCCATGGTTTCAGAATAGAAGCAGAACTTATCTAAGTTATAGAAAAGCCAGCAGGGCTTCTTCCCAACCCAGCGAGTGTCAGCTTGCAGGCCACCCCATGCCTGCGTTCGGCCCACGCAAGTATGGAAGACCCCAGCATTACTCTGTACAAAATGCTGATTAAGCCTCGTGTAAAGGCTGGATCTGAGATGTCCCTGACTGAGTGGGCCTCTCAAGAGGCATTTCACAGGCCTCCCCTGACGTCACTGCCTGTCCAGATCTTGGTGAGGGCACACCTGAGGGATGTCTTTTCTGTTTGCAGATTCTAATATTCTTGAAGAGGACGCTGCAGAGAGGTAAATGTGGGTGGTTGGTTACTAGAGCCAGTGGTGTCTGTGCAGGATTGTGTTTCTCAGTTAAGGGGAGCCAGACTCTCTCACCTGTTGCAAGTTAAGGGGAGAGAAGGGCTGGGATCACTCCTTGTGGGTGCTGCTTAATTGATCCAGGTGTCTCCTTGTGAGGGATGCACCTTGGATTCAGTGAGCGTAATGGGACGGGGCTGGTGCTGGCTGTGAAGATCCAGAGACACTGTATGAGCACCTGGGACCTTGTTAGGAGATGATAGAAGTTGGGCTTGGGATGAATGAGAATGAACCTGTGTGAGATATGACCATGTGCTGAGTCATTAAACAGGTGGAATTGGGCTCCTTTCCTAACCCCTGGTCATGAGAGGTTGGACTGTGCCCTGGAGAGGGGATTTGCAGAATCCTTTAGTTTTCCTCGAGAAGTTAGCAGCTCCATCCATGCTGGAACAGCCCAGGCTAGCCAGCTTCCACCATCTCATGGCTCCTCAGTGCTGTCATGCTGCCTGTTTCTCCTCACCTAGAGATCCTGTTTCGAGAGCTGGAGGTGCGACAGGTGGCCCTGCGCCATTTAATCCATTTCCTCAAAGAGACAGGAGAGCAGAAGCTGCTCCTGGACCTGCTCAGGTGAGGCTCCCCACCTGGCATCATGGGGGCAGAGCACACTGCTTGTGGTTGGACCCAGAGTGGTGGGTGCTGAGCATGGCTAATGCTTTGTTTCCCCTTTGCAGGTTCCTGGACAGGACCGAGGAGGTTGCTGTGAGTATTCAAGTTGTGGCAGGTTCTTCTCCTGTGTAGAGAGGCTGTGAGCAGATGCCTCCAGCAAAGGATTCTGTTGTGACGAGAGCCTGGGGACGGGGTGGCTAGCCAGTAGGAGGCATGATGTAGTCCGTGGGCAGGGCTTGGGTCTGTTTTGTTGGATGGTGGCATTCCAAATTTCTTGAGCCCATTCCCTTTTGAACAACTCCTGTTTTCTTTCTGCCCCCTCCAGTTGTTCCAGTACCGGGAGCACTTGAACATCCAGGATGCAGAGAAACGAAGAGAATTTCTTAAAGGCTGCATCAGGTAAGCAGGGAAGGTGGGGGATTGGTGGGGTGTAAGCACCTCCTGGAGGGCAGAATAAGAAGTGCAGCCTGCTGGAACCAGTAGAACAGTGGTTCCCAACCTTTTTGGTTCGATGGCCATACATATCAGTTTTACAACCCTAAAGGGCCACCAGTCTCCCCCAGTAGCCCCCCACCACCATCACTGCAGCCAGATGGAATGAGTTCAGCGAGGAAGCTGCCTCTGTCCTAGCTGAGCTCCCCTTCCCCTGTCTACAGCAGGGAAATTGCACCCATCCTGTAGCCCCATGCGCTCCACCTGGGTCCCTAGACAGTGGCTCCCTTCTGCAGCCACTGCCAGGGAGATGGGAGATCAGTGCTCCCTTTCCTCTGACTCCAGCAGAGAACCCAGCACCTAGGGACCCAGTTGGAGCACTTTGCCATGCTCCCTGCTACAGCCAGTGGGAGGGGAGCGCTGATCTCCCGTTCCCTTGGCTGCAGCAAAGAACCTGCACCAGTCTTTTAGCCCTGTGGCAACATGCTCCACCTGGGTCCTTAGGAGGTGGCTCCCTATGCAGCCAGCAGGAGGGGAACGGTGGGCCATTTTGAAAGACCCCATGGGCCACTGGTTGGGAACCATTGCAGTAGAGTTTTGTGATGCTCAAGGGACAGTGTTTTCTCTTTCATCACTGATTGGGGGTTTGAGGAACAACACAGGGTGATTATGAACAGTCTGTGATGGTCAGTAGCCTGGAATATCCCCTGCTGACCTGAGAGCAGACACACATTGGGGAATTTGTGATCACTTACCCAGCTGCTGGGGGTGAGACCAGGGGTTCCAACGTGAAATGTTAGTCTTTGAGTCGGTATGACTAACACTGTTCTTAGCTCCCTTCTCTCACCTACCCCTCCTTGAAGAAGTCCAGGAGATTTTCTCCTGTTATTGGGCTCTTTCCATAGATGGCCTCCATCCAAGAGAGAGCAGGCAAGAATTTAGGAAAGTGAGAGCTTGAGAACACGCTTCCCCTTCCAGATCATTTGGGGGTGTGAAGCCAAAAAGGGGTGCCATTCTGACTCACCACTAATATAGGGAGCACAACCATGGCACCTGCATCTCCCGGGAACACTCGGATGAGTTAGAGTGGGGAAGAGAGACCTTGTGTGCTGGAAAGAGATGTTCATAGTGACTGTCCTCGTGCCTTTGCTGCTGGCCAGGTTGCCGTTTTCATCTGAAGATGCCGTTCATGTTCAAGACCATTACACGCTCCTGGAGAGACAGATCATCATTGAAGTAAGGGCCCCTCTCCCTTGGCCATGTGTGTGGTTGGAGTGTGTCTGAGAGCTCTCCATTTGCCCCTTGCTCAGACTGGCTGTTCTAATGCCAAAGTCCCCCTTCTGGGAAGAATAAGAAGTTCCTAATGGCTGTAGCCGAGTGCTCTGTAACCTCCTGGATCTAATGTGACTCCACATCCAAGCCTTGCTGATAGGCAGCTGCACCAGGCTGTCCCATTGAGAGTCAGATATCACCATGTGCTGATGGTACATGCAGGGCATTCGCTTCAGAGCTGTGCATTAAGATGGTGTCATGCTGCCAGAGTGGTTCATGGTCGTGAATATCAGCTTCAGGGCAGACTGTCAAAAAGTAAGGCAGACGTCCCAAACTGGTTATGTGTTCTGTAATTAGATTTCACCAATCCAGTAACAAACGTGAACTCTGAAGCACAATAACAGTCTCACCATGGAGTTACAGATCAACTGGAGTGCATAAGCCATAAGGGGACTATCTTGCTACCTAGGCAAGCTGTACAAAGTGATAAATGATCACTTACACCAAAGATCATAAAAGATGCAGGTTGCTCCCAGTCCCAAGAGACGAGTCAATTTGTACCCCAGATCTCTCACAAAAGACAATGCTGTAGCCAACCCCATAGTAAACTAATTTAGGGTTTGTTAACTAGGAAAAAGGAGTGAGGCTTATTTACAGGTTAAAGCAGGCTATGTATAAACAGCAAAGAGATGAAGGATTTCCATGTCAGCTGTCTTTATTTCCTTCTTCCAGAATTCAGGCTGATGGGATGAGCTGTCTCACACACAGCACCTTCATGGGTGTAAGAGGACCATCCACACAGTCTTTGTATCGTGATGTTTCACGATGGCCCACTTCGTTTTGATAGTCCTCTTTGATGGGCAGGGGAAACGCTCCTCCTGCCTGGGTTCACAAGTTCAGAGCAGACATTTTTACTGTTATAAAGCAAAAGTTAAAAATGACCTTATAGCATGGGGTACAGACATTACGAGTAAGGTTAATGCATGCCGCAACTTACAAGCATTTTATAGAGTCTGAACGCTAAGCACATCCTTACAAGTCTAACCTATCTTGAGCAATACTAACATACAGGTGAGTTGGTCTGGTTTTCAGCTATGAATTTGTCAGTGCTCAGCTGACACCTACAGCGTTGTCAGGAGCTGGCATCAGATCTACCAGTATCACAAATGGTCCTGTTGAAATCAGACCTGTCCCATGGAAACTGGCCAGGCAGCCCCTGTCCTGTAAGAACTGGGTGAGCAAACTGCAGCTTCCCTGGTTTCCATGCAGTCTCCCTCATCCCCTTCTCCAGGCAAACGACCGGCATCTGGAGTCCTCTGGGCAGTCTGAGATATTTCGGAAATACCCACGAAAGGCCTCCATCCTCAACATGCCACTGGTGACGACGCTCTTCTACTCCTGCTTCTACCACTACACAGAGTCCGAGGTGGGGGCAGCAGTGGGGTTGGCAGGGTCTGGAATTCAGTGCTGAAAGCCCTTGGCACAAGTCACTAAGTAATGATAATGCCCAGTTCTTACCTCACACTTTCCATCAGTATATCTTAGTTCAGGAGCTTGGTGTCATTACCCCCATTATACAGATGGGAAAATGAGGTACGAGGAGGTGAAATGACTCACTTGAGGGCAGCCCCAGACCAGTAGCCCAGCCAGGAGTAGAACCCATGTCTCCTGAGTCCCAGTCCAGTGCCGCTAGCCTACACTGCTCAGATGATAAAGTTCTTGTAATGAGCAGGAGGGAAATAGTTTCATCCTAGCTACAAAGGCACCCGCACGCGCACACACACGTGGTCTCCAAGGAAGGTTCCCCACTTCTCAATACCTTCCAGGATGGTCCCCACATATAATGGATTTGCGGCACTTCAAGGGGGGCATAAAAAGTGTGGGGACAGCATTTGAAGAGCTTTTTGCCTGGTATGGCAGCCATCACAAAGGAGTTAGCACTTCCGAGAAAGCAGCTGCCTTCCATTGCTTTGGAGGTGGCTGCTGGATCCAGCATCCAAGGGGTTAATTTGGCTTTTAAACTCTTCAGGCCCCAGTGTGGGTCAGTAGTGTAGTGTGTGCAAGCGTCCTAGACTAGAGGCATGGGAGACCCAGCCCCAAATACCAGAGGAGGAGATGGGAGAGTCACTTCCTTCTGGAATCTTTATTTCCCAATTTAGCATTAGCAGCCTTGGTAATGTACAGTGCCCTGGAAAGCAGGAGTTCTGGGTCTGTTGGGGTGTGTCTACACTGCAGCTGGGAGCGAGTCTCCCAGCCCCAGTAGACAGACACACTAGCAGGGCTCAAACTAGACTGCTAAAAATAGAAGCGTGGACGTTCTGGCTTGGACAGACGTTTGGGCTCTGGAGCCCACTTGATCCCTTGGCTTCAAAGCCTGAGCTGGAACATCCATATTTCTCTAGTGCAAGTCAATGTGCTGGGGCTGGGAGTCGCTCCCATCTGCATTGTAGACATACCGTAAGGGGTGGGGGGCCCCAAGATCTGAAAAGGCTGAGCATTACCATCTGTCTCTCCCTACCCTCTAGGGGACGTTCAGCAGCCCGACCAACCTGAAGAAAACCTTTAAGGTAGGGAGTGAAATCTGACTGGTGTCTCATTCTTGGTGAGAGGCAGGTTTCTGTGGTGGCATCAATAAAAATACAGGTAAGAGCAGGGCAGGTGCCTGGGAGGAAGGAAATTGAGAGGCTGAGTCCTGTCAGAAGTAGGGGTTGCTGGCTTTTCAGGTAAAGCAAAGGGAAGTGGGATTGGATCCAGCTTGTAAATAAGGGGTGAGGTCTGTGGAGACCTTTTCTTTGGTCTGGGCTGGCCTGGTAGCTGGATCCTCCTGGGGCACAAGGAAGGAAGCTTGGTTGCAAGAAGTTCTTGTGGGGAATCTGGGTGTGAGGAGCCTCTGGGATCCCAGGTTACAGGAATCCTTGTCCCTGATGTGAACCCCTGCTATGTGAGGCTGTTCCCTTGACTGGGATGAGCTTCCCGACCTCTGGTTCCTGACTCAGGCTCTGGCCCTCAGCTGGCTTTGGTGCTCAGCCTGTTGTTGGCCCTGTCTTGCTTCTTACGGCTTGGAAGGGGGAACTGGCCCTCCTCCCTGCCAGTCTGTTGCCAGCCTCAGCCAGCTGCACCAGCCCGGCTGGGAAGCCCCTCCATGCCTTCCAGCAGCACGGCACTCTCCCTGGAGGCAGTGTGGAATGGGCCATGTAACCCTGCCTCAGCAGGAGTTGTGAATCCTTTGTATGACCCTCCAAGCACCCCTGGGCTGCCAGGCACAGGCTTCCATCCCTTCCCTCCCAGCAGCTGGCTTGGTGCCTGCTGAGTGAATGGCGCTGCCTGGTCCTTCTCCCAAGCTGTGCTCTCACACTCACTGTTCGGTGTCTCTGCCTTGCAGATCCCAGACAAACAGTATGTGCTGACGGCCCTGGCTGCCCGCGCTAAGCTGCGAGCATGGCACGATGTGGATGCCCTGTTCACCACCAAGGTGGGTGGCAAAACCTTTCTGGGAGGTGGGTCCGAACATTGGCTGTTTCCTGACTGTCTGGTTTGAGGGTGGCGAGCTGTCTGTCTCCTGTCTGGCCTGAACTGCTCTGTATGCAGGCCCTGCTCCAGCCTGTGAATTGTCTGGCCTGCTCTGGGGTTATCAGGAGAGCCATTCCTTGTTAGATCTGGGTCTGGGCCCATTCACACTCTGGGGACACACATCTCCCTCTGGGAATCTCCCCGGGACGTCCCTTTTGGAAAGATGAGTGCTGAATTTGGGCTGTGGTTTCAGAACTGGCTGGGCTACACCAAGAAAAGAGCTCCTGTTGGCTTCCATCGGGTGGTGGAGATCTTGCAGAAGAACAGTGCTCCCATGCAGGTGAGCAAAAGACCTGTGCCGTCAGAGCACACCATCCAGTCTTCCATCCTGCCACCCTGGATCGGACCTTCGGGCCAGTCGGTCTGCTGTCCCATTGCACTGACTCAGACTGTTAGGCCACTTAGCTTGAAAATAGGCCCTCAGCAACAGCCATTACCTGTTCCTTACAGTGCACCTGGGGGATGGACTGTTCATTTCTTCCCGATCCCACAAGTGGATTTGCTTACAGCCCAGAGAGGGGCATTGATCCCTTGTGGTTGCTGCCTTGCTTCCGTAGCTGGGGACAGTGATGGACTTCCCCATGTGAAGTTCCTCTTTGTTTGGACCAGCTGAGTCCTTTAGGGATATAGATGTTATGTATGCGTGCCTGGAAGGAACATCAGGGAAGGGGGATGAGATCCCAAGAGAGGTAGATGCAGTGAGGTGAGAGTTATGGAGCAGCTAAGGGAGATGGTCAGCAGCCAGCTCTGAGGTACCGGGGGATCAGATCATGCATGGCAAAACCCCACTAAATGGTACAGTCCATTGAATGACTTGTTCCTTTTTCTAGATGCTTCATTTGGGTAAGGGTTAAACTGATCCCCGGGAGTTGGGGTAGTATAGGAATTTCCCCCTGGGTTGGCAGGGCCCTTGAGGAGGGGCTGGATTTATTACCCTTAGAATCCCCAGAGCAGGTTCATCTGTGAGGCTATCCCATATACTCTCTGTCCTCTGATTGCAGATAGGGCCGGACTGTGTGGTGACTTTCTTATAAGGGGCTAGTGGGCTGGAGCAGGGGTGTGTTGTGAGGGTGGCAGGGGTTGACTATGGGGAAGTGAGCTCTGCTGATGCCTCCTGCCCTTCCCCTCTAGGTGCTGCAGGAATACGTGCGCCTGGTGGAGGACGTTGAGACAAGGTTGAACCTTGCCATGAAAAATAAGTGCCATGATGTTGTTATTGATGTGAGTCCCTGCTGTACATGGGGGGAGACGGTCTACATATTTCTCTCTCTTTCTGACACACACACTGGGCTGGGGGTAGGGTCTCCCACATCTCCCTTTCCTTGTTTTCATGAGCCCATCTCATTTTCCTCTGGGTTTACTTTCTGGCCAATGTTTTGGGGGGATTGGAGGGTTATTCCTCAAGTGAACAGAGGGTTGGCACCCAGTAAAGGAGGTTGCTTCACTTAGCTGGACTCTGGTTTTGTTGTTTAACTAGACATACAGAGACCTGAAGGATCGTCACCAGCTGATGGCATATAGGTGTAAGGTGGAGCGGGGCTCTGCAGAAGAGGACAAGATAGACAACATCCTCAACAACTTGGTAAACAATGACTCCTCACTCACATACCACCATAGCTGGCCCTGTGGTGCTCTTTCCTGTAGACACTAATCGGAGACAGGAGTGGGTTTGTTTGGTGTGTGGCATTGGTGTTGCTGCCTTGTGTCTCCACATCCTCATCCCTCTCGCTACTGAGAGGATGCTATTCCAGGTGGAGGTTCCAGTTAGACACTGGAAAGAAAGATCTGTGCAGAGTCTCTGGAGGAGACAAGCTAGTGTTGGGAAAGGAAGAAATAGCAACTGCTCAGTGCTGAGTCACCACACGGAGGAGTTTAGTTCTGTTTGTGTTAGCTCAAAGCCTTATTGTGCTAAGACGAGACACATGGGTGTGAAAGACAATCCCTGCCCCAGAGAGTTTACAATCTGAGCATGTGACAAGAGATGACAAGTGATGCTTTAGTGTGGGGATGGGCTCCTTTTGGTGGTCCATTCTGGGCACAGCTTGGGACCTCAGGATCAAATGTTTTTTAACTCTGGGTTTGGTATTCGGTTTGACTTCTTCTATTAGAAAGGTTGAATTGTATTACAAGTTTATAGTGAGTCATAGTCTGACAGAGGACTACAAATCAGGAACATCTGAGTCAGAATTGTGGCTAGCTGCATGGTCTTTTCCCTTTCCCTCCCCATGCCTTGGCTTCTCTTTCTGTGCCATGCAAGTAATCCTGGCCCACCTCCTAGGGGGATTGTAAGGTTACATATATTATGATGATGATCTTGAGCACTTGCCTTTATTGCTGTTTGTCTGCTCCCTGCGTTTCACTCAGCTTGGGGCAGTGACACTAGCCTGGTCAGTTTGCACTTCCTGATTTCAGTTGGTTTTCGTTGCTGATCTCAGGCGCTAGCCCAGGGCTGCTGGATTTGGGTTCCCATGCTTCAGTGGAATGTTTGACTCTTTTCTTTGACTTAAACCCCAAAGCTTTCCAGCCACATCAGGTTATAAACCCACCCATCTTGTCATTTGTTGGAACATACCCTGAGCGTGGGGCTGAATTCCCTGACCATGCTCTCCTGTCCAGTGGGGCAGATACCTTGATAGATCTGAGCTTGGTCAGCACTGATACCAGCCATGTCCTGTTGTGTTTCTCTTTCAGCAAATCCGATGGAAGAATTGAGAGCTGTCTCTCCATCTCAGGAGCAGCCCAATTTGCCATTGCCACATCAATGAGAGGAAACTATTGAGCCAGTCTCAGTGCCAATAGAGCAAGTTTCGTTTCCAGTCTTCGTGTGGCTTATGTCTGATGTTGCCAGTCAGTGGCAATGGCTCCTGGGACAAAGAGGCATCCATGCTGACATAATGCAAACCCAGCTATTTACCTAGTGGAACAAGACGCTGATGAACTGGAGTCAATGCTGTGTAACTGGCTAGGCTAGTGGTTCTCGCAACAATTTTTTTGGTGGCCTCAGAGTGTGGCCACCAATGTTTGCTGGTGACCGCATTGACAATTTTTCCTAATATGTTCAGTTAACGTTAGGAATATCAAATAAACATGCACATTTACATGTCCAAATAATAAGTTCTGGGTTTTGATGCCTCAGTTGTGTGGATCAGAATATTAGCAGTTCAGGAGCTCTTTGAATGGAAAAGCTGCCTCACTTGCCCCACTCACCTTTCAGGTGAGAGAGGTGAGTGGGGTGCATGAGGAACTGCAGCCCCTGCCAGGTGGCTGGAGAGAGTTACTTGTTCTTCCCTGCAGAGCAGCCAATCTTGCTACATGTGCAAGCAACTGCTCTGAGCCACGTGGCAGGAGGCAGGGAGGGGGCTGCTTTTGGGAGGAAGAACTGCAGCTTAGAGATGGGGCTGCTGGGGGTCACTTGCCCGGTTGCAAGTGGGAGGCGGAGAGGGGGTGAATTCAAGGACCCTGGAGGCAATCGAGCAGCTGGCAGGCAGGGAGAGAGGAAAGGGGGGTGGATGCCATGACAGGCAGGGAGGGAAGAATGGAAGTCGGGACTCAGAGGCATTGGTGTAGCTGGCAGGGAGGAAAGGGAGGGGGGTGGGTGTGGGAAAGGCAGGGAGGAAAGGGATGGAAGTTGGGACCCCAGGCACTGGCGTGGCCAGGGGGAGGGTGTAGCTGTCGGGAAGGGGGTGGGAGGTGGGAACCCATGCACTGGCGGACAGTGGGGGGAGGGGAGGTCACCTACCTTGGCACTGCAGTCCAAAGGTGGAAGGTGCTTCTGGGAGCCAAGGGCTGGGGGTTATTCACCCTGCGGGGGCTGCTCCCAACAAGTCCCAGCTTGTGGTCAGGTGAAACTTGGCAGGGCTGGGTGGATCCTTGCCCCTCGGCTGCATAGAAACCCCCTGGTGGCCGCATTTGAGAACCATTGGGCTAGGCAATGAGACGGACCTGGCTTCAGTGTACAGAGGGAAATAGTTAGGCAAAGAGCATCTACTTCAGATTCATGCAAGATTAGGGCTTATTTAGGTGAGAGGATCAAGACAATTACCCACGAAAGATTTCCCCTAAGGATAGAGTTGACCCTCCCCCTTGCCATGCCAGCTGCTAAAGCTGGGGCAATGATGGGCATGTGAGGAGTGAAGCCCCAGGAACCCCAAACTGGCCTGTGTTCTCCCCATCTCTGTGAGCATGATGGGTTGGGAAAGACTTCTTGCCGGTTAAAACCCCAATCTTCCTGTTTGCGTCTAATTGTCCCTTGGAAAGGAAGCTTTCAGCTAAACTTCTGCAGATTGCTAGGCGGAAACCCTCATTGCTATCCCCATTCCAGGGCTCTGCATCTCAAGACCTGTCCCTTCACCCAAAGGGAACTGGGAGCTCTGCCTGGAGCTCATCAACCCCCTCATTGGGTTGGTTGGAGAATGAGCTGAAATTCCCTCCCAGCGAGTATGCTGCCCCCACGGCACTGGCCTCGTGAGCCCCGTTGGAACTGTCTCTTCTCCCTGGCTTTACACTGGGAAAGTTTTTGTTGTATCCCTCAGAAATGTGACTGTCCCTTAAGGTTTCCTGCCAGTGGTGTTGTCAGACCTGGCTTTTTGTTCCTTAAATACAGCTGTGTCTGCCTCTCCTTGTGGCTCCTGTTTACTTTCTTCTCTAGTGCTTTATTGCCACCGTGTGTCCTGATCATGAAGGGTTGCCCCATCTTTTGAGAAATGGGCATATGAGACACACCAGGGTATCCCAGGGCCACAAGGAATGTGACTGGGGGGGCAACTTGGCCCTAACGGAAGAAGCTTATTCAGGGTGGCAACCTGCCCTCTCAGAGCCTTGATGTTCTCAGCAGGTGCGTGTCTAACAGCAAGTGCTGCTGGAGATCTCACAGCCTTGGGAATGGCCACACAAAAATGTCGTATTTATCTGTTGGAGCCAACAGTGGCCACATGCCAGTCTGAAGGCAGAGTCAGGCTCCAGGGCCTCTCCCTGATCTGCTCTAACAACCCTACATTTAGGCCTGGTCTACATTGGCAGCAACGGAGATCACTGTTATGTCGCTTATGTCGAAATCCTGGAGTATGCGTCTACACTGGCACATTAGTTCTATCGATTCGAAGCGCAGTAAAAGTCGATCTAATAAAACCACCTCTGCCAGTGGTGCAGCATGTAATTCAAATTTCGTGGTTCAAATTTGCGTCAGTGTAGGCAGAGTGTAACGTAAGTCAATGTTACTGGCCTCCGGGAGCTATCCCATAATGCCTCATTGTGACCACTCTGGACATTCGTGCTCTGTTGTTATGTGGCCATGCAAACAGGACATAGCTCCTCCCCTCAAGCCCCAGGAAATTTTGAATTTTAATTTCCTGTGTAGCCAGTGTAGAGAGATCTTTGTAGCTGATCTCAACACTACTGCACAGCCCAAACGCGCTCCAGCATAGAGTCGACCGGAGGTCTTGGATTTCATCGGTCTGTGGGGCGAAGAGTCTGTTCTGTCTCAGCTCAGAGCCTGCAAAAGAAATTTGGACATATATGGGAAGATATATCAGGACATGTTGGAGAAGGGGCACAACAGGGTCGCACAGCAGTGCCACGTGAAGATCCAAGAGCTACAGCAGACATATCAGAAAACCAGGGAAGCTAACAGCTGTTCTGGCTCCTTGCCCAAAACGTGCCGCTTTTACGAGGAGTTGCATGCAATTCTCGCCGGCGACCCCACCACATGCTATCACACAGCATCAATACCTCCACTGAATCTCAGTCCAGGGTGAATGATGAGGACTCTGTGGATGAGGAGGATGACACTGAGGAGAGCAGGGTGCACAAAAGTGGGGTAGCAATTCTCCCAGAAAGCCAGGATCTTTTCCTGACCTCAGACCAGTCCAGCAGCATACAGGACAGCAGTAACGATCATGATCCTAGGGAAGGCACATCTGGTGAGTTTTGTTTTTTGGTTTTTTTTCCCTTTTAGCGGTTATGTCCCTGATCCAACTTCTAAAATGGCCTTTTTATTTGGAGGGGAGAGTATTTCTGGGAGTTAGCAAACTTCACTGGAGGGTTACTCCTGGAACAGATTATTTATGTGCAGAGGTATGCTCAGAGAATCATCATTTTATCTCCAGGAAAGTCTCATGCAGGTAATCTGTTACTCTTTGCACAAGGGTTCTGGGGAGGGCAGCCTTGTTTCTTCTACCATGGTAGGATACTTTTCCATGCCATGCTGCAATGTAACGAGCCAGAATCATGGTGGAATGCAGCATAGCAGTACAAAGGCCAGGCCTGTACCCTGATACTTGCCGCAACTGTTCCCTTTCCTCCTGTGTTACCCTCAGGAGACTGATATCGCTCATGATCACCTAAAGAAGACAGCACGCATTTAAAGTATCCAAGCTATATAGTCGAACCCCCTCTAGTCCCCTTTCTAAGGACATAGTGTGTTAGTTCAATAGTTGTCCTATGGTTTCTGATGCTACAATTCACCCATGGCAACGTCCTCTGATCAGCTCTACTCACCTCCTCCTAAACCATTCCTCTGCATGTAACCAGGGAGCCCGGTGATCCCTCTCATAGATTAATTTTGGACTGTGGTTTTTACCGCTAATTAAGCTTCTCTATAACAGATGAAAGGGCCCCTGGCTTATCATCTCTGTAATGACACTGCGACTTGACCCTTCTGATATGTGCTGAATGGAATGCGGGTCTGGCTTAGCCTTGTGAACACGCAGGGGAGTACTTTTTACATTATGGCAATTGCTTCAGTTCTTTGGGTCTGCTAACAATGGCAACGTTGTTCTTTTATTATCTCGCTGCAGACCCCCCCACCAAGGAAAAAAAAATTGTGGGATGACATGTTCAGTGAACTCACGGAAGCCTCCGTGGCCGTTGAGACAGAGCTCAGAGCATGGAGGATGTCCTTGTCCCAGAAACCGGACGTGGACATGGAGCATAGAAGTTCTGCGCAGGAGCAGGAGTGTGGTATGCAGCAGGAGATGCTGCGAATAATGGTGGGTTCAGTTGGACATGCTCAGGTGTCTTGTGGAGCTCCAGGAAGAGCGCTGGCAGGACAGAGTCCCGCTGAGCCCCTCCAGAACGCCCCTCCGCCTAATGCTTTCTTGCCCTCCCCCACCCCCAAGTGGTCTAGGAGGAGACTGGACAGGCTGCAGTACGTGGTGCACTCCACCCCGGTCGAGGCAAGTGGAAGGATGCAGCGACCCCATTTAAGAATGGCAAGCAACCACACTTGCTCACACAGTGTCACTTTAAACTGTGAATTTACCCTCATTTCCCCCCCAGCAATGTTCATTAATAAAACTTTGTAGAGTTAAAAACGTCTCTCTATTAATTCATAGCTTGGATGGGGAGAGAAGTGGAGGATGCTGATCTTGATGGTAGGGGGGATGGGAAAGAAAGGCATAAAACATACAGACATTACTGCAGGTCATTACAGAACCGTTTTCTCAATTCTTTCTGAAGGCGAAGCACTCCACGATTGGCTCTGAGTGTAGAGCTGGCATCTGGCTGCTCAAAATTTGAAGCCAGCCTTTCAGCCTCCACAGCCCAACCCTGGGAGAACTTTTCTCTGTTCGCTTCACACACATAAAGAACACAGCACGCAGATATAAGTGATGGGATGTTTTTTTCACTGATGTCTAGCCTAGTAAGGAGACATCTTCATCCGTCCTTTAAACGGCCAAATGCACATTCCATCACCATTCTGCAAGTGCTGAGCCTGTTATTAAAACATTCCTTCTTGCTGTTGAGGTGCCCAATGTAGGGCTTCATTAGCCAAGGGAGCAAAGGGTAGGCAGGATCCCCCAGGAATGCTATTAGCATTCCACATCCCCAATGTTTATTTTTCATTCTGGGAAGAAAATGCCCACCTGTATCTTCTTGAACAGACCCAAGTTACTAAATATGTGCATGTCATTCACCTTTGCAGATCACCCCACACTGATGTCGGTGAAATGACGCCTATGATCCACAAGGGCCTGCAACACCATTGAAAAGTACCCTTTGTAGTCTATATACTCTGTTGCAAGGTGGTCAGGCGCTAAGATAGGGATATGTGTGCCATCAACAGCGCTCCCCACAGTTTGGGAACCCCATCACAGCAAACCCATCCAGCATGTCCTGCACGTTTCCCAAAGTCACTACCCTTCATAGCAGAAGTCTGTTGATGGCCCTGCACACTTGCATCACAGCCGCTCCCACTGTAGATTTACCGACTCCGAATTGATTCCCAACTGACTGGCAGCTGTTGGGAGTTGCCAGCTTCCACAGAGCAATGGCCACTCGCTTCTCCACTGTCAGAACTGGTCCCAAGCAAGTATTCACACATTCCAGTACTGGGGACAGCTCAGTGCAGAGCTCAAAGAAAGTGGCCTTTTGCATATGAAAGTTCTTTAGCCATTGGTCGTCATACCACAACTGCATAATGATTTGATCCCACGAGTCTGTGCTTGTTTCCTGGGACCAGAACCGGCGCTCCACCGACTGAAGATGATACATGATAGCCGGCAGCAATTGTGAATTGTTCTGCTCTATGGCTTGTAGCAGGGCAGCCTTGGTGACATTGCTGTTCTCTGTGCTTCGTCTCCTCTCTCTCCTTTGAAAATACTCCAGGATAAGCCGCAAGGTATTTGTGATGCCCACAATGATAGTACAGAGCTGAGTGGGCTCCGTGTCTCTGCAGCAATAGCGAGCACGCAGCATACAAAAATGGCTTGAAAACCCATTACCTGTTTGTTTGGGGCAGGGAGGAAGGAGTGTTGCGGCATGGGATGATGACAATCTTCCCAACAGCTTCAGGTGGTAGTTGCACTGTGGAATAGCTACCCACAGTGCACTGCTTTGAATGTCAACCCAAATGTGATGAGTGGGGACGTAAGAACCCAGTGCAAGGAGGGTGGTGTGATCACGCTCCTGCAACTTCTAAAAATCGGCACGTGAAAGTCGATTTAAAGTAAAGTAAATGCAGTGTAGACATACCCTAAGTGTGTGATGAAGTGAGAATTGGTCATTTTCTGACCCCTGTGTATGCCTCTGCTTCTCCTACATGCTTCATCGTTACCTAAGGGGTGGAAAAGGACTGTTTGCTCTCAAATCAGGCTAAGGCTATAGCAGTGTCAGCCTACTCTACGCAGAAAGAGTGAGACCCCCTTGTGGATCTGGCACTTTGAAGTGGTTCTTCCTAGCAACTGTCCCCAGGCTGGTGGCATGGCACCAATCCTGTGGATACAGGACAAAGTGCAATCCTGGAGTCCTTCATTAGTTGGCAGTGGGGCTTGCTCCTAGTGGTGCGGGGAGTGCTGAGCTGCGCATTCAGAAGGGGGAAGGAAAGTGCCCAGGAATCTTAATAGCTGCTTCAAGACTGCAGCAGCGGGCACGGCAGCTGAATGTGCTGGGAAGGGAGCCACAGGGAATGCCAAAGCATTCTTTGCCCTATTCAGGCACAGGGGGTCTCAATGGAAGTTTTCTGAATGGTCTCTTTGCCTGCCTCACTATTTGTAACCCCTGCACAGAGCAGTGTCCAGCTGAGAGGGCCACCCTGGTAACTGCTGCTTCCAAAGGCCAGGGTGCTGCTTGTGGCAGTCCTTGTCTTCGCCTTTTATATGGCAATCGTGGAACACTGAAAGCAACATTGTGACGACAGTTGGATTTGAAGGTCTCTTCTGCAGTCGAGCAGACGGGGTAGCCACATGAATGGCTGCAACACTCCCATGTCAGCATGGATTGGGCAATCGTCCATGATGTGGCCAGTGATTTGCACCACGCCACAGTCTGTTTGCAATCCCTCACTTTCCATCTAGGGAGTAAGTATGCACATCTTCTCTACTGGGTGCGGATACGGTTTAGAGCTGTCCATATCCGCGGGAGGGGGGGAGAAGCCTGGTACCTGCACAGCTGGGTTGTCAATGAGGTTTTTTTGTTTGGTACATCAGCACCTGTCCAGGCTTCAGCCCATCTTCGATCATCCTTATCTTCCACATAGAGGCCATGGCACGAGACCAGAAGGGTTTTCTTGATTTTAGTGGGTGGCGAGGCGGGGTGTTAGTGTGATATTTGCTGTAAACTTTATGTACTCCCTCGCTCTCGCAGCGGCTGATCGTATATTTGCTGGCGCAACATTAACCAATATTGATAGCCATGGAAGTGGCGTTGATATGAGGATACCACTAACTATGCGAAGAGTAGTATTAATTTTGGTGTCCACAAAATGGGGTGTAGGCTTCCCTTCCACTCCACACTGGAGCACAGTATTCTACTGTGGAATGGACTTGGGCTAGTGTTGCTACTCAGCGTGTGCAGATGCTGCTTCCACAAGATGTTCCTGCCAGCTTCTATGTGATGTTGTCCTTGGCCTTTGTTTTCCATTTGGTTTGTTCAAGGTGGCAATAGAAGCTAAGCATGCAATCCAGGGTTAGCCCCAAGTACCACGGATTATGATCATGCATCAACGGTGACCCATGGAAATTGATGTTTTAATGCCTTGGCGTGGGTATTATTCAAAGGAGAAGCTGAGACCACTGTTCTCGAGGCATTTGGCTTTAACTGCCATGCCTTGAAATAGGTTTCTAGTGTTTCTAGGTCCTGTTCTAGATCATTTTCTGAGGTTTAAAATGAGGAAGCCTGAGTAGCCAGCACAATGCCATCTGTGTACATGAACTTTCAGGAGAGGAAGTTGGTGGAATATCGCAGATATATGGGTTAAAAAGAGCTGGAGTGAGAACAGACCCTTGCAGAACCCTGTTCAGTCTTTGTGGGCTGCTGACAGTGTCACCAAGATACACCATAAATCTGCAGTTGCTCAGCAGTTTTGCAATGAGACCTAATTGTAGGGTGACAGGACTTGGAAATTGCAAGTTTCAGTAGAAGTCCTTTCCATCATACTGTATCATACACGGAACTAAGATTGACAAATGCTGTTGCTGTTTTAAGTTGGCGTTGGTAGCTGGCTTCTATGTAACTGATCAACACAAGGACTTGGTCACAACGCTTTCTGCCTAGTCTAAAGCCAGTGGAGGAGGCGGACAGAAGCAATGCCCAAATAAAGCCTGGAAAAGTGGCAGGTGTTGATGGCGTGTTCCCCGAGTTCCTTAATCATTTGGGTCCAAGATCGAGAAAATGGCTAGCTGCTCTGTTTACTAACATCCGCTCCTCAGGGAAAACACCAAAAGAATGGAAGGCAGCAGTAATTAGACCCATTCTCAAACCAGGAAAAGAGGCTTCTTAGTAGCTGCTATAAGCTATGATAGGGGTGGCCAAACTTACTGATCCTCTGAGCCACATACAACAATCTTCTGAGGTTTGAGAGCCGAGGCATGCCTGCCAGGTGGGGCTCGGGGATTCTGCACCATGGGGCATGCCTGCTGAATCCCCGAGCCCCAGCAGGTGCCTCCCACAGAATAGAAGGTCTGAGACCCCCTTCCTTGCAGGGCTGAAGCCCCAGAAGGCATGTCCCATGGGGCAGAAACCCTGAACTGCAGCAGGTGCCTTTCAAGGGACAGAAACCCCTAATTCCACCACTCCACCGCAGTGCTGAAGCCCTGAGCCCTGGCAGGCACACCCCATGGGGCAGATGCCATGAGCCCCAGCAGGTACCTCCCTGCTGGGCAGAATCGTCTAGCCCTACCACCCAACTTCAGGGCAGAAGCCCCCAACTCTCTGCCCCAGTCTGGCAGGTGGAGAATGGGGCAGTGGCACAAGGGGTTCTGCGAGTCACAGTTTAACTGTAAAAGAGCCACATGTGGCTCCCGAGCCACAGTTTGGCCACCCCTGAGCTATTGGAATGGCTTCTGCTTTGCAGAATGAAGCCATTGTTGGAGGAACCGGTTGTGGCAGTATGTGCCATTTACACACCCAATAAGTCTGACCATGGGATTGCGAGGCTCTGATCCTGGCAGATCTTGCAAGCAAAGCAGAGGTGAGTCTGGTCGTGTGTGGATGGGAGCCCTACAAGCTGCAGGAAGTGGTGCTGGTAATTGATTAGGGTGCTCTTTCCTCAGAGTTACTGCTGACCCAGTGGCGTGCTAGGAGGTGATGGGTTTCTGATGAGATGTAAGGCCACTTGTGGTCATTACAGATCTCATAGCACTCTTTGCAAGACCAATAGGGTGGTGTCCTTGTTAAATTCCAATTTGGGTGATTCCATTCTTCCTCCCTGAAGTCCCCCTCTCCTACCTGGTAGTTTCAGTGGGGTGCAGGATCATTTTGTTTTCTGTCCTAAATGGTTGTGTAGTGTTGCTGTGTGGCTGTTTAAACAACTGCTGCACTCCATCCCCCTGGGGATGAAGTGATCCTTGTGTAGAGTTTACTTGCTGTTTGTAAAATGCTTTTGGACTTTTTTTTAAATTAAAAGTGTGCCATAGAAATGTAAGACAGAGCCCCTCCCCCCGACCTGAAATAATTACTGTACTAAATTTACCCTTCCACTTTACTCTGAGTCTGGGAGGAACACTGGAAATCAGCACAGAAAGGTTGCCAGCATGTGCCTAGCATCTATTTTCACAGGACCTTGGTGCCTGAAGGTATTCTACACTGCAATAAGACACCTGGGACTGGCCTGTGTCAGCTGACTCAGGTTTGCAGGAGGCTTGGGCTGTAGGGCTATAAAATTGCAGTGTACACATTTGGGCTAGAGCCCGGGCTCTGGTAACCTGCAAGGGGGAGAATCCCAGAACCCAGGCTCCAGCCCGATCCTGAACGTTGACATACCATGAATGGCCAATGCTAACCTAACCACTAGGTGTCAGGGCTGCAGAGCTGCACCCAGAAAAGTCAGGCTATTCACATTAATTTGATGTGGCTGGAGCGAATGATGCCTGTCTCCAGAGGACCTCACAACTCTTCTCAAGGATTATTTTCTCCCATTCTCTGTGGGATGAGAGATGTGGTCCTGGCCCTTTATGGATCTGGACTCTGGCGTCATCTTAGGCAAACAGCAAGGTTCTGACCGGGACATTTGGTAACTAAGCAATCACTATGGCAACTTCACTTGTTTGGATTCCAAAATGGGAGCTGGCCTGTGGCAAAGGAGTCCAGCACAGAGGCAGTGCTTCAGCAGTTTCAGCAGGTGGGAGATCCAGGAGGCAGCTGAGGTTTTTTTGCTCAAGCAAGGAGGGCTATGTCCTGCTTGATGAAGGAGGTTTTGTCATCAGCGCTTCAGCTGGGGCAGGACTAGGTACAAAATTCAGACAGTGGAAACTGCAGGGGGGGTGTGTGTATTAGATTCCTCAGTCAGGCCACCCTTACTCACGCTGTAGTGCCACTGGAGTCAAGGGGGCTCTCTGGAGAGTAACAGCTGCAGAATTTTTGTGATGCTATAAACAAAGAGATTCATTTATAATGGGAGAGTCTTGGGGTCTGGCGGGTGCTAAAGGCCTCCTGTGTGTGGAGGGCACCTTTGGCCATATTCAGCCTTCCCTGAATTCCCATATTCAGTGGGTACTTTGCCTGAGTAAGGAGTGCTGGAGAAAGCCTTAGGAACACCCCCCTCTCTGCTATATTATTGTTTGGTGGTCAGAGACATTTTCAGGACCAGTTTCTAGTAGGCACAGTTAACAGCTTTCCGCCCTTGGGAGAGGGAGAGGGTGGAGGAAGTGCCTTATGTTGCTCATCGACACCCTCCCTGTACCGGCCACTCAAATAATGACTGACTCCAGCCCTCTTTGATAAGGAGGCTGGGTTGGCTTTGGGTTAGACCAGTGGTTCTCAACCTGGGCTGCATATGCAGCTCCCTGAGTTATGTGGACTGCAGCCACACAAATATACATACTGCCTGTATGACTCTGAGGATGTCACATGGCCGCAGTTGTGTGCTATTTGAACCGCAAGCGGGCTGTGGGTTGAGGACCACTGGGTTAGGCCAATTGGTGCAATAAGCTATCTGCTTCACTGCAGCAGGGCTGATCATTGCCTGTTTGGAAAAGCTGCTAACCTAATGTCTAAAGAAGCCCCATCATCGTCAAATGAACTGAAATGGTGACTTCCTAATAATGGTCCAGTCCTGGAAGGAGCTGAGCACTTTCGTTTCACTTGGCGTTGAGGGTGCTCAGAACTTTGTCTTAAAATTAGGAACAATCAGAGGGCCCAATCCTGCAGTGTCCTGTGTTTGTGGTGTGCTGTGCTCTGAAGTCAGACTGCATGCTCTTCTTCATGAGGCTCTTGTGCCAGGCAACAAAAATACCAGGCTGTATGTGGAGACAGAAAAGCTGTTCAGCTGCTCATGCAGAGGGGAGGGATACAGAAGGAAGGGAGAGAGAGAGACACTCCCTGAGAAGCTCGGGGGGAAAGGTGAGGATGGTGAGGCACACAGTGCCGACAAAACTCGAATTGGTGATGAATGAAAAATGTAGTACTTGGAAATTGCAATCGTTCACCTTGGCTGTAAGTTTCATATCATCTGTGGACAAGGAGTAGCCCAGCCTGTGCCCTACCAAGTGCTGATGCTTGCCAGGTGTTGTCAGCCACAGCTAAACTTCACCGTAAGAATTAGACTATAGCCTCCAAAATGGAGGTGTAGCTCCATGGAAATAATAGTCCCAGCATGCAATGCTCCATCTTGATCTCAGACATTCTGCTGCGTCCCATGCTGGGATCTTTCATTTCCCTGTGGCTGCTTCTCCATACCGCTGGTAATGTGTGTCATGTTGTTTAAGTAGAAGTAGGTGTACATTGGTTACCCCTGCTCTGTGAGAGGAGCTGGGGATTGGCTGCAATGCCAGACTGATGGATGCTGTACCACTCTTCTGACTGCTGCTCATTGCTGAAGGTTCTCGTTTTGGGCCACGATGTCAGATATCACAGTGAATTTGAAGTCCTTTCAGTTTGAGTGTGTGGTGGGGGAAAGCGAGCAACCCTTGTTGTGTTTGAGAAGCCGCTCCAAGGGACTGATGGTGAATGCATGTGCCCATGCTGTCTTCTTCTGCAAGCTGCTCCAGGCCCTCAGGTAAGACTGAAATAAGCATCCTCTCCTTTGATGTTTCTCAATGTTGTTGAAAGGAACTGGCTTGACAGGTCTGGAGACTGACAGCCTCTGTTTATCCTCAGAAAAAGGGCAGCCAGTGGGCAAACTTCCCCTTATCAACAGACCTCAGTTCTCCCCTGGTGGAGAGAAGAGGATTGTGAGAAGAGTTCAATTTCAGTGACCCATTTGGTCTTTGGCTCCTCTGCTAAGATTGTTAACAAGAGGGCCAGTCAGTGCCAGATGTGGTGGTATATTTTATGATGTGGATGCCCTGCTCACTGGAACAAGACCCCAGCTGATTCAGCATGAATCATGGAACAGTCATCAGAGTACAATGATGTGTTTCTATCTGTCTGGGTACCCTAGAGGTGGGACATCCACATCTCATTCCCAATCCCCTAGGCCTGTGAGTTTTCCCATGTGTGCTGGGTAAGGTGAGTGTGTAAGGCCATTAGGCTGTGGCCCTTGTTAAGTCTGTCTGTGTCTCTATGATCTCAGGATCAGCTCCCTTGGAGCTACACCATGAGACCATTCAGAAGCTGTGGTTAGTTCAGAATGTTATGGGGAGCTTTGCACTGGGAGTAACAACTCTAGTGCTCTGTGATCTGCACTGGCTGCCTGTGGGCTAGTCAGTGGAATTCAAGGTGTTGGTTTTGCCCTTTAAAGACCTAAATGGTTTGGGCTCATGTTACCCAAGGGGCACCCCACCCCCATGCCAGATTATTGCAGTTGTGGTCACTAGCAGTACTTGAGATATAGCCTCTTGATATCTTGCCTGCAACTGCTTCTTTTCTGTATCTTCTGTGAAGGCAGGTCTGGAATCCACTCCCATTCCTACTAGAAATCTGTTACCCTTCTGTCCATGCTGCAAAACTCCCCTTTTCTTCATGGGCATTTGAAGAGGTGCTATAATAAGGGATGGATGGGGTTATGTTTTATATTGGGTAATTAAGGGATCTGGCAGGATTGGATTATGGTTGTGCGGGTACCTAGCAGTGGATCTAGGGTGAATATAGATGTTGCTCATTGTGAATTTTAAATTCTTGGAAAGGGGTAGCTGGAGCTTGAGGTGGCTGCTGATAGCTTTTATGATTTAGAAATGGGAATGAATACACAGCACTGAGCCTTTAAAACATGGGATAAATCTTCTCACCTCTCAGGAAAAATCTGGTCAGTGTTTTCTTCCTAAGAAGGACTGTGTTGTGCCTAGTCTCAGGGTAATGGGTATATTCCAGTTCCTGGTAGGGTGATACTAGCTCTGTGTATGTCATTTCTCAGACAGAAAGAGGAGAGTGGGAAGGTTTCGCTGATTTCCTCCAAAGAATCCATGGGCGGTGAAGGCCTGAAGGTTGGGATTATCGGTGGAGGCCACATTGGGAAGCAGCTGGCCAGGGCACTACTGGAGCTGAGTGGCGTTTCAGTTCAGAATATTCACATTTCCACCAGGAGGCCAGAGACTCTGTGTAAGAGATAATGAATCATGGGAATTTGAGCAGGAAAAGACCAACCAAAACTAACCCATGCACTCTAGCCACTCCAAGACTCCTCACGTATGTTAGCTCCTGCTTTGGCTGGTCTCACTTTCACTGCCCCAACTCAGGTTCGTCAGGATTTTTTTTCCACAGAAAATGTTTGACTTTTTGTCAGAAAATGAAAGCTCAACATTTTCAGTGGAAAGTGGACACTTTTGTGAAAAACGTAGTTTTGCTGAAAACCCAATTTTCCATCCAAAACCATTTTATGTACACTTCTTGACCAGCCCTAATGAAGTTTTTACCCTTTTCCTTTGAAAGTCTATTCCACAGGCTGTTAGATTTCAGCATTAGGAAATGTTGATAATTCTATATTTTCTTTCTTTTTAAAATTTCACTCTATTATTCCTATCATACCTCCTTAGAGCACCGTAAACAACTCAGCTCTCTCTTTTGGATTTACAGCCTTCAAATAAAGAGTTATTGTATCCCCGCCTCCTCCCTTCGCCAACATTTGGAAAAGTGATACATACTTTGCTCATTTAATCTTTTCTTACAACTCAGTCCCACTAGCCTCTTTCACTGGTTTTGCTGCCCTTTTCTAAATTCTCCCCAGCAATTTTTCAAGCCATTGAGGAATGGTTGTGACACCAACAAGTATATGTTAAAGATTCCCTTGAGGGGTAAACTAGCTCTCCAAATCAGTAGCCACACTGATCTGAAAAGCCACTGTTGCCAAGTATTTGCCTCAGTTTATCACTATAGGGTCAGTAGCACAGGATGTTCCCCCCTCTCTTCACTCCAAAATGTTAAAAATACAAAGTGAAAAGCGGTGGATTGAGTGCTACATTATAGCTAGTAGCTGCATGCAAAATATCAAAAGCTATGTAAAGCTATTACATAAAACAAGATGAACAGAGGATAACTGTCCTGTAGGGAGATGCTTAAAACAATAAAATCCTCTCAAGGGCAGAGAGGAAGGGAGAATTATTAAATGTCTTTTTATAGATCTTGAAAATCAGCCACATCCTGAGGCTTGGCTGCTTCAGTTAAAGGTTTAAATCAATATTCATGAAGTGGTGCCAGACAATCACATTTTCTGATTATTTATTCCTAACAACGAGGCTCATTCCTCTGTAACCTGACTACCATGGGCTGTGCATCACTAATGTTAATGGGTAGCTTCTAATTACGCTCTTAAGGGCCATCTGGTGCCTTGCCTTGCCCCATTGTGAGGTAAAGGGATGCATACCTCTCATCAAGAGGAAACACTATGATGACCCGACCCAAGTGTGGATGTTGCAGATTGCCTGGCTGCTGCTCCTGGACTCTTGGAGCTGGAGTAATGATCGCCTTTTCTGTTTGTCTTCCCCAGCAGAGTTCCAGCAGCTGGGAGTCGAATGTTTTTATGACAATAGCCAGCTTGTGGCCTGGGCAGAAGTTGTGTTTCTCTGTTGCCTCCCATCTCATCTACTGCACGTCTGCTCAGGAATTCATGCCGTGCTCCGGGAGCCCTGCATTGTGTATAGCCTTGTCGCTGCTGTCCCACTGCCCAGGTAGTATTGCTTGCACCAGTGCTGATTTGACAGCTCAGCACACTAAATCCCCTGATTTGTCCACACATCAGGCAAATACAGGGCAAGCTTTCCTCACGCTGCTGCCAGCACAGCCAGTGTGCCTGGCCTGGTGTGAGGTTCCTTCTCTGTGGCCCTGTCAGTTCATGGCCTCTCTGCTCAGCTGGCTAACAAGGGGACAAATGTAACAAGGTTCTTTGTGCTGTAGATATCTACAGTAGGAACAATGCTGAGATTCACACTCTGACTTTACACAGGCCACTGAATAGCCATCACATGGGATCACCCTTCAGTAACTACAGAGACGGGCTGGATTTAAACCAGGACTCTAGCAGTGAAAAGCTAGTGTCCTATTACTGGCCCCCAGAGCCACCCAGTCCTTCTCTTGGTTTCTGTTATTCTGCAGGATATGGAAGTGACTTTACTAAGGTAAGGCGGGATTAAGGGCCAAATCCTAGTAGGTGGAAGTTCTATAATCAATATCAGACTAGGATGTAGCAGACTCACTTCCTCCTTCACTTCAAAAAAGCTCTTAAAGCCCCAGCTGTTGTGAAATGTCTCAACTCTAACATGCTAAGGTTTGAATCTTAGCAGCGTAGACTCAGCCTCCTTTGGCTAGTGTATTGGGTGCCGTGCACTTTACTGCATGTGGTTCTTCTAGACAGGAACTTAAAATCTAAGGTCCCATATGCTGTGCGGGCATTGACCATCCCTGGCACTTACCGTAAGTGCAAAGATTTGCCTGTATGTCTGGCTATAGCATTTACCCTCCTCCCCACCTGCCCATGTAGTGCAGTGCAGTGGCTTGTTGCTTTCTTTGCACCCCAGAGGTGGCTGCATTTTCAGTGATGCTGTAAACATAGCATTGGGATGAATGGTGTTATAGAAATGTACTTTTAATCTCCCTTGGTATGCCAGTCCCTGGGCACTGGGTACCACTCTCTGAGCTGTTTGGCTGACTATGCTTTCAGGTTGAAGCAACTCCTTTCCTATAGTGCCATTCTGAGGCCGCAGTACCAGTGCACTAGCAGAGATTTAGAGAATGAGTGGGGGACAAATGGGACGATCAGAGCTGTACTCCAAGACCCTATTGTTATACAGGCTACCTGTCCCTGTAGCCCCAAAGGTAAATGTATTTCTCCTCACTTTGCAGGCATTTTCCTGTGGCGTTAGAAACAATGTCTTTGCTTGACATTCACACTACTGTAATCCTGTCCTGTCCCCAGGGAGATTCACAAGCAGGGCTGGGTATAGAGTAATAGCTAGTCAGTTTCTGTCCTGCCTGAGCAGCACTGAAAGAGAATAATGGTTTGGAAATGCAGAGTATGAAAGAAAAGCCTCCTAATAAAAATGCTGGCAGCGGTGTCACTGGCTAGATATAACTAGACTGGACAAAACACAGAATTCATATCTAGTGGGGACCAGTCCTGCATGGGCAGGCAGATGGAGTAAATGACCCCAAAGATCTTTTCCATCTTTAACTTGACTAATTTTGCAGTTTGTAGGTACTCCAGTACCCCACTGTTACAGTTAGGACAATTACTGTGGAGAAGACCTCCTTCCATGTGTGTTGTGTGTGCTGTGCTGGAACTGTTTTCTGGCTTTCCTGAGAGCCATAGTTTCCTTTGGTGAACCAGCAGTAGCCTTGGCACTCTCTGATGGGAAAGCCATGAACAAGAGATAGGAGGCTGTCTGACTGAGTGTAGATCAAGACCAAGTCCTTACACTTTCTGCAAGAGTCAGTATGTTGGTGTCAATCTTGACTATATTCCCACATAGGAATTGCCTTGTCACCCTAGATTCTCCCATCTCTTCCATGGTTTCACCTGGGTATGGTTTTCCTCCTAACTTCCTGTCCTAAACTGATGGCGGTCATTTTCCACCACAGTGACAGCTGCATTTCAGCAATGGGCGAGTGGTCGCCTTTATACACACCTTTTAAAAGCATTTTGGACAGAAATGTGCTAGATAGATATAAGCTAGTATATTATTATTAATCCTTCCTGGATTTTCAGCATGTCCTCCCTTGCCGGTAAATAAGCCCATTAAGGTTGCTGTTGCCACGTTTACCCTTCTTGATAGACAACAAGACAGGAAGAGACATTAAAAAAATTTCTGCTGTTTCCTTCACACCAGAGCACATATTGGTAAATGACATTTGTTCTCTGATTGTTGTGCAGAGAGAATTGCTGTCACTGGCAAGTGGTTGGAGTCTGTTTTCTATGCAGCCCTGAACAGCTGTATGCGGTGGCACCTGCCCCATCAGCAGGCACTGAAGTTACTCAATGACGTATGTTTCCCTGAGCACTGTCCCCTCTGTGCAGAGCAGCAGACCTCCTGCCCACGGTTTGTGTGTGAGAACTTTGTCAACCAAACCTTTGCCTCCTCCCTGACTCAAGAGGAGTAAGTAAAGTGCCAAACTTCAAATGTTTCTGCTTGGCCATCCTCCCTGAACCTTTGCCACATCCCAGGGTTTGAAAGCTAGGTGTCTTCTTATTGAATAGAAAGAATACTGTACACACTCTCCTGGCTTCGTGTCATGCACCAGTGAGTGTTGGATCAACTTTCAAAAGCGCCTAAGTCCCATCGATTTTAATGAACTTGGCTCCCAAGTTCCAAAGTCATTTTTGAAAATGGGACTTCAGCACTTTTGAAAATATTACCCTGTATCTCAAGACATGGACAACCCAAACTCCAATATACTGGCAATTGTCAAGAAACCTGAAATCCATCCCATGAATACTTCAATATCTCCCTCTGAGCCCCTAACCCCTCTACTCTGGTTTTTAGAGATAAGAATTTACTCAGTGGGGAAATGTAGGATCAGAACACAGGAATGTCCATACTGGACCAGATGGGTGGGCCTTCTAGTCCAGTATCCTGTCTTTGACAGTGGCCAATGCCAAATGCCTGAGAGGAGGTTCAAGAAAACTCATAGTGAAAAATCATGGACTAATCTATACATAGGAAAAATTTATTTCTAACCTCTCATTCAATGTTTGGGTTCCGCTCTGACGCAGGCAGGGCTTTTATCCCTTCCTCCCTCCTCACCCCACAAAAGAGAAAGAGAGAGAGAGAGAGAGAGAAAGGGGGGTGGGGGAGTTTGTCTAATGTAATTGTGGCTGTTCTTGTCCATCTAAATGTCCAGTCCTGTTTTGAATACTATGAAGCTCTTTGCATCAATGCTATCTTGCGGCAGTGAGTCCTACAGGTTAAGTACGCATCATGTTAAAAAAAAATCCTTTTATCAGTTTGAAATCTGTGGCCTTTCAATTTAATCAACTGTCCTCCTGTCCTTATCTGAGAGGATGTGTTTCACCTTCTTTAGACTGTTCATTATTTTAAATACCTCTATCATGATCCTTTTTATTGCTCTTGTGGCTAAACTAGACTGCCCTCCCATCTTTTCATTCTCTCTTATACGGAAGTCTTTCCAGGCCTTTCAATCTTTCATTGCTTATCTCTGAAACCCCTTCTATTTCTGCTATATTTTCTCCTCTCTCTGGGGAGACCAGAATTGAACAAAGTATTCTGGGTGAGAGCATATAATTGATTTACAGTATGGCATTATAATACTGGCATTAAATATTATCAACGTTATTTTCCATTCCATTATTTATGCAAACTAACAGTTTGCTCTTCTGTAGCAACTGCACATTGAGCAGCAATTTCTTTCCTGAGTAGTTACAGGTAATTTAGAACCCAGCAACTTTGTCATGTATTTGTCAATATTGGATTTCCTCTGCCATGGCATTGCCTATTCACTCAGCTTTGTGAAGTCCTTCTGAAATTACTGACAGTCATTTCTAATGTTGACTAACCAAAATAATTTCACGTCATTTGCAAATGTTGCCAGCTTTCTGTTTGTTCCTGTTACACTTCACTGATAAATATACTAAGCACTGACCCTAGCATGGAAACTTGAGACGTCCTGCTGTTTTTGGCCTGGTGAAAATTGATCATATATTCCTACTTTTTGTTTCCTGTCTCTTCACCACTCTCTGATCCATGACCGAATTTTACCGTATGACTCTAATTTACAGGGATTTCATCAAAGGGTTTTGGAAGCTCAAATGAATTGTTAGCCAATTCATCCATATCTACTATGGTAAAGTCAGGCCAGATGGCTATAAAAGAGTATACCTGGGCCGGTACGAGGGCCCAAAAGGCTTAAAAACTCTCTACCTGGCAGGCCGAAGGAGGAGCAGAGCAGGGCAATTAGCAGCACCTGGACCCAATGAAGGGCCAGGCCAGGGGTATTTAAACCCTGTTTTCCCTAGAGGAAGGAGAGGGAACACCTGCAGGAAAAGCTGCCAGAAGGGTTGGGGCAGCTGTAGGAGAAGGTTCTCTCCTGATCAGGAGACAGAGCTCCACTACAGTCAGGGGAGACGAGGTAGCTGGGGGCTTCCTGACCACAAGCAGCAGAGGTAAAAGCATGAGACCCACGAGGGGAAAGCTGGCAGTTGCCACGCTGGTGTCAGGAGTGGGATCCCCGCGCAGAAGACTCTGAATGTGGGTGAGTGTAACCCACCATTCTCATGATGGAGGAGCTAGTAAAGGCCCTGGTGCACGCCACAGCTGCCCAACAGGAGGCTACCCGGGTCCAGGCCGCTGCCCAGAGGGAGGCTGCGAGGTTGCAGCACAAGACCAACCAGCTGCTGGTTAGCCAGGCTGCCCAGGACCATGCCCTATTACAAGAGGTGGTGGGCCAGCTGAGGGCCTTGCTGGAGTGAGGTGGACACCAAGGCGGGGGTCGCAGCCTATACAAGCAGGCAACTACCTGTGAAAGATGATGCCAGGAGATGAGGTGGAGGCATACCTGCTTGCCTTTGAAAGGACGGCCCAGCAGGAAGCCTGGCCCCAAGAGCAGTAAGCCAGTATCCTTGCCCTGTTCCTGGGAGGCCCAGAAGGCATACTATGGTTTGGCAGCAGAAGCTGCTGTGGACTACGCCCAGCTGAAGGCAGAGGTTCTCGCCAGGTTGTGGGTGACGACAGCCACGTGGGCTCAGCGGTTCCATGAATGGAGGTACGGGGAGGGCCAGGCACTGAGGTCCCAGCTTTTTGACCTTGTTCACCTGGCACAGAGATGCTCTGCACTGTGGACCTCCGAGTACAGCCAAGTCGTTGAGACCCTCATCCTGGACCGGTTTGAGAGGGGGCTGCCGCCTGACCTGAGGGAAGGGGTTAGCCGGACTGACCCCACCTTCTACGATTATGTGGTTACCGTGGTGGAGAGACAGTTGGCAGCCAGGGGCCTGCCACAGACTGTTGGGGAAGAAGGGTTCAGGAAAAAGGGGTTGTACCCTGGCCCAAAGGCCTGGACTCCCGAGACTGTGGGCAACCCCATGCTGGGGAGAAGGGGGGCTGGAGAGTGGCATGAGCCTGCCAAGGGGATTGGGGATCCCAAGGGAGGGGATCCCGGCTTGAAGTCAGGCAGCCAAAAAGAAGGGAGGCTGTTGTGACCACAGGGTAGGTGTTATGTATGTGGAGAATTGGCGCACATAGCTGCCCAGTGCCCCAACAGGGATGAGCCCATCAAATGTGGGATGGGTGACTGTGCTGGTCCCTGCAGCTTGGTCTACCCAATAGGGGTGGTAGGAAGCTGCCCTTAGATACACAAGGCCAGTAGAAGTCAATGGTATCGGTACTGTGGCCCTAATAGACTCAGGGAGTGCGATCATGCTGGTCTCAGAGAAACTGGTGAGCATGGACCAGCGGTCTTGGGCCAAACGCACTGGGATAACCTGTGTGCACAGGGCGGTAAATGTGTACCTAAGTACTCCAGTCAAGGTTGGGGTTCAGGGGAGAATGGTGAGGGTAACCGTGGGTGTTGTCCCAAAACTCCCCTACCCCATGCTGATAGGTAGGGACTTCCCAGGGTTTGAATCCCTACTCCCCAGGAGGGACTCTCTGACAAGTGCGCCCCGAGTAGCCCAACCCCCTAAGGTTGAGCAGAGGGGAGGGGATATGTGATAAAGTTAAGCCAGATGGCTATAAAAGAGTATACCTGGGCTAGTATGGGGGCCCGAAAGGGTTAAAAACCCTCTGCCTGGCAGGCCAAAGGAAGAGCAGAGCAGGGCAATTAGCAGCACCTGGACCCAATGAAAGGCCAGGCCAGGGATATTTAAACCCTGCTTTCCCTAGAGGAAGGAGAGGGAACACCTGCAGGAAAAGCTGCTAGAAGGGCTGGGGCAGCTGCAGGAGAAGGTTCTCTCCCGGTCAGGAGACAGAGCTCTGCTACAGTTGCGGGAGATGAGGTAGCTGGGGGCATCCTGACCACAAGCAGCAGAGGTAAAAGCACGAGACCCACAAGGGGAAAGCTGGCAGTTGCCACACTCCTATTTTATTGATACATTCAAAGAACTATATTATACGGCGTTATATACGGCGCTGGTGAGACCCCACCTGGAATATTGTGTGCA
>ML675611.1:38501125-38614134 GCA_007922155.1 Mesoclemmys tuberculata
GATCATATTGGTCCCTTCTGACCTATGAGTCTATGAGTCTAACTTTAGAAAGGCATGATTTTCCTTTACAGAAGCTGTGCTAGTTCGTACTAACATATCATGTTAATCTAGGTCTTGCGTAGTTCTCTTTTTAACTGTCATTTAAACCAGTTTACCTGGTACTGAAGTGAGGTTCACTTGTCTGTAATTCCTAGGATGACTATATAATTTCTACTCTGTCAAATGGCGCCTGCTGCTGACCCTGCACTCCCATGCCCACTTTTTCTCCTGTTTCTTTCCCAGTCCTCAGTAAAACTTTTGGGCTTTAATGTTCCCTTCTCCTCTTATTAAAGAACCAGCAACCTGACTAGCAGGATTATCTGGAGGATTATCGTCCCTCCTTGTGTCACTTCTCATGTCTACAGCCTAGCCAATGCCACTATAGCTATTGGGTTTTGGTTGAAAATTATGAACAATGTTCCTTAATCCTTTTCAAGCAGCTAGACTCAGAGTTAAAGAAGAGACTGGGGTGCCAGGAGACCTAGGTTCATTTTTTTCTGTCTGTCACAGATTTCCTGTACGAACTTGGGAAGTCACTTCCTTTCTCTGTCTGTTTCCCATCTGTAAAGTGAAGTTAATCCTCACCTAGCTCCTCAGGGGTGGGAGGAATATGAGACTTTAGTTAATAACATACGTGAAGTGCTTTGTAACCTTCAGACAAAGCTACATAGATAGGAAGCTTTACTGCTGGCCTCCTTGCATGGCTTTTAACATTGTGGAACTTCTGGCCTGTTCATGCCAGGTTTGCACCTTTTCTGTTTAAAAAATTTAAGTTAAATTTAATGTTGGTGGAAGTTGCTAAATGAACAGACCCAGAGTCTGAGAACTGTTTTACCTGCCCAGAGCAGGTGCAGTGGTAAAGCTAGCTTCCTTCCCTTGAGGGACCACTGCTCGGAGGGAAAGGGGAATTGTCTCCAGAATTCACTCAGTGCCTGACCTCTCTGCAGAGACCCCCAAAAAGGGGGTTAATTTGTTGGGTGGTTTTTCTGATGTGCTCATCTGTCTAGAACAAATCTGGTTATGGGCAGTCTCTTTATCATCTTGGTGGTGGATGGATGCACTTGATGTCTCCAGATCATGCTGCTGTGATAGTGGCTACATCACTTACCTAACATCTGATTCATTGTTTGTGCTATCAGAAGTCATATTCCAGAAGCCCTGTCCACTAGGAACTGATTTGAGACCCCAGCACACTTCATACAAGGCAACGAACAGTTGTTGGATGGTGTGCCAATTCCTGCTGGTACCCAGGGTTATGAGGCACCTCTCTACCACCTGCCCTTAATGTGAGGAAGCCTTGTCTGTGTCTGCTATGGGCCAGTTTTCCAACTCCATGGGCAACATAAACATTCCCCTCGAGGCCTCACAGGCCCCACTGTCACTGTGCAGGTTAATGACTGGCACACTGCAGCCCTTCAGTCCTCCACATTTCCTTGGAGTGTCCAGCCTCTGTTCCACTGGACACGTGCAGCATTCACAGATTGGCTGCTTCTAAAGAAACAGTACACCCAAGCTTACCAGTTCTACCTGAGATCATTGCTCTGCTTAACACACAGCATTTATGCTTGATTTCATTATAAACAAATTCACTATATTTAACAAAACATAGATTCGAGTAATAGCAAGTAGAAATATAGAAAACAAATAGTTACATATAGAATTATAACAGGCAGGCTAGAGCCTAGAGTTAATTAGCAACATATTCTCATGTCTTGCAAAGAGTTGCTTACCCCAATGTCCTTCTCGCAGTGCTTTACCGCCAGGCTGGCTGTGATTCCCTGCTCCCCCCCTTTTCATATGACAAATGTGCTGTTAGCTGGCCTTTTACATGAAGGAACCTAGGTGTCCCTTTGCCCCCAAAGATAGGCCAGTTTTATCCTTTGTCTTCATTCATAAACAAGATATCCTGCCACTCGTTGTTTTTTCCTGTGGAGCGCTTGCTCGCTCTCTCTCTCTCTCTCACAGTATGAATTGTGAAGCATACACACATGGCCAGACAGAGAGATAAGCATCTCTTAATTCCTGCCTGGAAGGAATATATTGGAAGTTTGTCATGTCCTGGTGACTTACTTTAACTCCCAGATGTTAAGAATATAATTTTCATTATAGATACATGACTCTCTAAATATTATCTGTACATACATTTCACAATGATTATGTTGATCAGTAGGCTACTGGCTCTTGGTAGAGACCTCATGTGCCACCCTTAGGTGAACCCTTTTGGCGTATAATTCAGTTCTCTGATCCAGGGAATCCTTGTAAAACCCTATGTACTCCTGTCAGTTGGCATCAAGAGATCCCTGGGTCATATATGACGATGGCTTTTGGTCACTACCACTGAAGGCCTGATTTGAACTGAGTACTAGAGAACTCAGTACCAATTCCTGAGCCATCCACCTCCACTAATTCTGTTTGCTGCATTATTGTTTTATTAGTTGTACTGCAGTATCACCCAGAGGCCCCAGTCAGGATCAGGGCCCCATTGTGATGAGCATAGTACAAATATTTATAGAGATAGCTGGAACATCATCCTGGAGTGGACTGGTTTTATGGGTAATGGAAGAAGATCCAAGGGCAAAGCATTGCCACTCGTGCTTTGGGGCTGATCTGATTGTTATGTTTGTTTATGGCTATACTACTGGATGTAGTAGGCCCATTAGCTCCATTTGGTGCAGGACCATCCTATTACAACACAGTGAGTTTTGTTCAATGTGGGCAGTTCTAGTTTTGTCCAAGGAACACAAGGTTCTGAATCATGTTGCTTTCTCAACGGATTAAGACAGAGGACTTAGATCAAAGAAAACCATATTGTTAAATTGTTTGGAACTGACAGCTGTTGTCCATAAGTAATACAGTTTATTTTCTCTTCCCAGCACCTTCCCCTGGTTTGACCTGATAACTGTACAACTGAAGGAGTCTCCCTTCAGTCAGCTCCTTGCAAGGAGTGTGCTTCTCCAGAACCATCTTACTTTTTTATACTGTACCTCCTTTGGAGTTTTGCTTGCAAAGAGTGGAGGGATGGCCAGCAGTGGCGTCTGGCAGCAGGATGTCTCCTCCTCCTGTCGCAGCAGATCCCAGTATGGTGCTGGATTATGAATCAATGTCCACCACAACTGCTATTGATGGGACTCGGACAGAAGATCCGTGGGATGTTCCTAACACTGATTCTGAGGCTTTAGACAGTATAACCATTGTGTGATTCCAAACCTACACGGATGGAGCTGCTTTGCTAAGGTTTAATACTGAAAAGAACTGTGGCAGAGATTAAGACCTCTTTCCTACCAGTTCCATTGCAGGATCCATATGATTGTTTGTGGTGGAGGAATGCATGGTGAGGACTTTGTCCTACAGTGGAAAGGATAAACCTGGAATGGCATGTAAACCTTTACCTGACCATCACCCATACCAAAAGCCAATTGCAGAGTAGGGGGTAAACTAAATAGTGAAATTGAATAGTGTTCCTAACTCATAATTCTTAAGTACTGTACAGGAAAGCTGCCCAACTTGTATCAATCTGCAGTCTTGGCTAGCTAGTGGCCACATAAAGGTCTTGGAAACACCCTCACAGAACATGAGTTAGCTACTGCTAAAATGTTTGGGATCTCTGACCTTTACATGTCATAGTCCTGAGTCCTCTCTCTCTCTCTCTCTCTCTCTCTCTCTCTGGACGCATGGCATAAGGGTCATTGTTCAACAAAGTACTGGAGTCAGTGAGCCAACAACCATAGCTATCACTGAACAGTCCTGGAATCCAACAGTGATGACAGTTTGTTCCAGACGGAAAGGAGGAAAAAATTGGAAATTGCACTGCTTGCTCTTTAAATGTTTAGAGTAGCACTGCAGATTCCACTAATCAGTGCATGTTTTTGTTTATTTCTAAGAGTCTGTTTGTCTTTCTACTAAACCTGCTTGCCAGGGGGGCTAGCTCACTGCCAGATAACTGCTTGATTTCAATCCAAGCTTGGACACATTCGTTTTCTGTAGCATTTTTAACTTGTAAGCAGGAGAGCAGCCTTACAGTAGCTGCAGTCCCACCACATTGAGTTTTGATCAAAGCAGATCACACACACTAAAAAGGATATTTGGATTGGGGATCAAGGTAATCCCTGCTGCAGTGAAAAAATGATAGTGATGATTCAGTAGGGAGCACTTTTTTCTTTGAGTCAAGATTGAACCAACACTTAACCATAGTGCCAAGAGATGCCTTTCAGCAGCACATGCTGAAGAGACATAAAAGTGTAGGATGAGACATTAAAACCAAAATCCTAACCATGTAAAAGAGTGCATGATACTTCTCTCAAGAACAGGGATCTTTGCCTTGGTGTCCTGGCCAAATTCCAGCTAGAGCAATTCAGTGCTCCCTCCTTAAATTCTCTCTTCACTTTCAGTTGGATCAAATATTCTCTTTCTCTACCTGTCCTAATCTACCATATTGTTCAGTGATAAACTGCTGCCTTGCTTTATCTCAAAAGTAACTATTTCTGTGGTGAGGAAAGGGATTCCTGCATTAATAGTTTGAGATCCTTTACCACAAAGGCACTATATATTAAGGAAATTATTATATACATCACTTAACTCTTTAAACTTATTTCTATGGGTGCAGTGGTGAACAATGTCAGCTGGATCTGTGCTGGCAAAGGTCAGAGTTTGGGAAAAACTTTATATTGTGCCACGCAGGCTTGAGGAAAGAAGGTGTCAGTTAAAGGTAATTAAGATTTATCTGTGGTCTTCTTCCTGGTTTTGGTGATAACATGTGAAGTAGCAGCAGTTGATAGGCATGCATTCAGACATCACAGAGCTCCTGCAATGGGGAAAAAAGAAAGACTTTAGGATAATGAAACTGAACTAAGGAGTTCAGCACCTGGCAATATCCCAGAGTGGTTCCTTTAAGAGTAAAAGTTTAAATGGTAAGCTGTTCAGGGAAGGGACTGTGCAGTGCTGAGCATATGGTCAGCACTAAACAAATCAGAGAACTGATGATGCACCTTTCTTTCATTCGGAGAGGATGGAAATGTAGCCTCTTGGACAAAGAGGGCGTCTGCTTTCACATCATTCGGGGTTTTTTTCAAAGATGGCATTGTAGCATATGGCTCTAATCCTGCTTCTTGGACAAACTGAGAGAAGGTGAGGGCATCAGCTTTTGAACCAGTTGGGGCTTTGTGCTCTAGAAACAAGCCCAGATTGTCTCTGTATGGGAGGGCAATGCTTCTGCTCCAGAGAGGCTCCTCAATCCCCAACAGCTCTCGCACATGCCATGAAATCTCCTGAAATGCAAGAGAAAATATAAGGGAGCCTATTCTTAACATGGTGGCTACAGTAATAGAACTCTATATCACAGAGCTGTACAGAAAAGAACTCCTGCAGTTTCTCATTTCAGAATGTTTTCCTTTCCATAATGTAGTAGCTGGAGAGTGATCTGGCAAGATAATGAGTCCAATGTGCAGTTATGATCAGAAAAACGATTATGTAAAAACAGCACATTCTGATTAGTCCATGGATTTACTGTGTGTTGGAGTCACAGCTGCTGCCTTTATTGCCCCAAACAGTTTTGTTTTGTTTTTTTGACTCCTATTAATATTTGCAGAGCAAAAACAGGTATGGGTGAGTGATTTGGACAGTTCTGACTAACGCAGCATTATCTGCTAAATTCTGCCTGTGGAATTTTTATTACTGATGAGAATATAAGAGGCAGAAAGGCCCAGCGGGATCAGTAGCGACACTGCTCATTAGAAAAATCATTTACTGTTTTATAATCTGAGCTAGCTGGATCTGGAATCATCAGTGAGAGGAGCCTCACCATTATTATTAATACAGTCACTTTTCAGAATATAATCTTGTTTTTTTAAAACCTTGATCAACTCATCTTTCACGTTTCTAATCAGTTTTACCATTTGCTAAACCACAGCTCATAGCCTCCCATTTGAATCGGCACTATTATTTCTTGTGATCTATAATGACAGAAATGGTCTATCTGCTACCTTGGGTGTCTTTGATATGATTTAAAATAACAAAACAACTAAAACTAAACCATCAGCAACCTAGGGAAACTTCAACAAACCCCCAGATTTAGAACAATTCCTTGACAGGATTTCTCCACCAGAACTCCATTCCTTGTAAACTGTAAAAGGCTTGAACAGTAAAGTCAATGCTGCCTTCTTAATCCTTTCTATCGCAATTAGCTGGGCTTTCGTTACATATAGGCTTGCTGTGGTGCCAGAATGTCATATACACAGGATTATGGCCTCACTGCAGCATCAATCAGAAACTGTATTAGGTTCAGAGAGGACTCTCATTGAAAGACCTCTGTGGGCCAGATTCTGCTCTCACTGTACCAGCATCACTCCATTGTAGTCAGTGGAGTCATTTTCAGTTCATAATGGTGTAACTGAGAGCTGAATCTAGCCCATGTGTCTTCAGTAATAACAAAGAAAAGAAGGAAGATAGTGGCCAAGGGTGGGATTCTTAAAAATGCCTAAATTCCACTCTCAATCAATTGGACATATGCTCCTAACTCACTTAGGCTCTTTAAAAAATATTATCCAAGTTCATTTTGCTCTGTATATATATTAGAACTAAAAGATTAGAATCATTCAGCTAGTCAAGGGTTAAGAATGGCTCAAAAGCTTCTTGGTCCTTTACAGCAGTGGTTTTAAATCTTTGCAGGCTACTGTAACCCTTTCAAGAGTCTGATTTGTCTTGCATAAACCAAGTTTCACCTCATTTAAAAACTACTTGCTTAGTAGTCAGACATAAAAATACAAAAGTATCACAGCACATTATTACTGAAAAATTGCTTACTTTCTCATTTTTACCATATATAAATTATAAAATTGACTGGAATATAAATATTGTACTTATGTTCTAGTGTACAGTATGTAGTGCAGTATAAGACAAATACTTGTCTATATGAAATTTTCATTTGTACTGACTTTGCTAGTGCTTTTATATAGCCTGTTGTAAAACTAGGCAAATACCTAGATGAGTTGATTGTAGCCCCTGGAAGATATTCTGCATATCCCTAGGGCTACACGTACCCTTAGTTGAGAACCATTGCTTTACAGCATAAAGAACACAATGTTCAAATTCCAGCCACTGGAGCATAAAGATTTTATCTCATGTTGCTTGTGAGCTGCAAACTGTTTGAATTTCCATCTTGGGCCCTGTGAGGGAGGCAACTGTAACTAATGAAGATTCGAAGTAAAATTGCTGTAGCTCTGAAAAAGCCTATGGCCCATTTGAAGTTCCCAAGGGGAGGATATGGTTCAGTACCCTGTGCAGCTCAGGAAGATGCAGCTGGCCAGCTCTTTTTATATGACAAAGAAAGCAATTTACCCATGCAGTCAAAATATAAGACTCATACCTAGTGCATTTTAAAGTCCCTCTAAAACATTAATTAATCCCCTCAGCCTCACTATGAGATGGGGGAAGGATTTTACAGGTGGGGCACTTGATGTAAAGAGAGAATGTAGACCAAATTTTCAAACTTGGGTGTTTTAAAGTTAGGCATCTAAATCAGTTACTTGATGTTCAGAAGTGCTGAACGACTTAAACACCTGTAGCTCACAATGAACTCACGTGGAAATCGGGTCACTTATGTGCCTAACAATATGAAATTGAATGTTTACGTTTAAACAGCCACTTTTGAAAAATATGGGCTAAGGGACTTGTTTGAGGTCACACACAGTCAGTGGCAGAGCCAGAACTCACAAGATCCACATTCAATGTCCTGTTTTATATCCACTTGTCTATGTAAAAACCTCAGTTAAGACCCCTGAAAAGGAAGACTGCAAGGGACTCAACTTTCCTTAAGACAATGGGACTAGTTCCCCTTATTCTGTTAAGGGCTCTGCTGATTTAGGTAATATATTTTGGTTGGGCATAAAGAAAACATAGTCACATTTAAGTATAGTTAAAGTTTTACCAGGTTAATGTTCTACTGCTTTTCCCCTGATAGAGCACTTCAATATTATGAAGTAAGTCAATATTTGTGTCTCAGCCATAGACTCAAAGTGAGGAAGGAAGGGCCTAGTGGTTAAAGCACAAGCTAGAGACAGGATACCTTAGACTTGCTACAAGACTCTGGGCAACTTTCTTCCTCTCTCACACCCTTATATCCGTATCTGTAAAATGGGAATAGTAGCATCATAGTGTCTGAGTTAACTGCACCTCTGACCCCCTTGTGGCTTCCTCAAAGGCACCCCATGTAGGTCTTAGGTCTCTTGGAGTCACCTTTCTTGGGATGGAATCCCATGATTTGCTCCCTCAAGGCTGGGGTTTTAGGCTGCAGATTCCTGCAATTCTTTGTGATCAGCTCAGTTGGTCTTACTTCAGTTCAGCACTTGCAGTTCTGCTCTCTCAAGAGCAATGACAGGGTTATTCTGTGACCAGCCAGCTTTCATAAAACAAAGTACTATTTGTTCAGGAAAAAAGTTTCAGAAAAAATGTCAACAATAAACAGCTTAAATACATGACTGGCTTAGCAGGTGGTCACCCAGCTTCCACCTGGAGACCCTGGCTGGTTCTAAACCACTTCAGGTCACAGCAGGGCCTCTCTGTTAGACATAGTCAACATACCTATCAATTCTTGGATAGCATGTAAATGACCCTCTCTTCAGGTAAAACTAGTCTGTATTATTGGGGTGAGGGCAGGGAACTTCAAAAGACTTGGTATCTGCCTTGTTCCAGTATGGGGTAGTGCATTAATTACCCTCCTCCTAGTGATTTTAGTTCATGCGAAAAGCTGTTCTTGTCTGACTCATTTAGCCAGGAATACACTCACTAGCAAGTCCATAAAGATACATATAACATTAATACAACAGTGTTATGGAATATTCCATGCTTTTGTCAGCTTCCATAGCATCTGTCACAAGCAGTACCTCATTAGGGATGCAGAAAATCTTTTAACATCAATTGCAGTTCTCTGATGCCTTCCATTCAAAGGTCTCAAAGTTCTCCTTTGAATATTACCAGTGTACAGATTCCTACTATTGGGCTGTGCCAACACACTCCATATAAGCTCAAAACCGCTGGAAAGATCTAGCCATTTGGGAGCTATCTTGAACCCTATCTTGAACGTTTCATGTGAGGTGGCATAAGAAGGTGACGCCTCTGCCCATCCGCAAAGCACCGAGCAAAAATTCCTTTTGGTCCGTTCTTGTTAGCTGACTTTTGGATCCTTTAGAGGGGAATTTTTGAACAAACAATTATAATTAGCGAAAAATAACTTTAGGTTGATTTTTAAAAATGGGATTTTGCAGACTGTTTCCCCTCATGTACCACATCTCTTTATTTAGTAGTAACAAGGGTGGGAAAACCTAAAGCACAAGGGAGGTTTGACTGAGCACCCAGAAACGTAGGTGCTAATCCAAACTTCCTGATCCTGCTTCTCCACTGTTACACCACTTTTACACTAGTGTACTTCTATTGACTTCAGAAGTTACAATACATAAAATCAGTGTAACACAGTGAAGAATCAGCCCTCCTGTGTCTCCAAAACTTGGCTGTAATTGTCATACAAACAGATGTTTGGGCAAGATTTCCGATGTGTCCTACTTGTGTACACACAGGAACTACTGCCACAGCAGGCTTTCTTTCCCCTTCTTGGCCCTTCTGCCTCAAGTCTTAGATGGAAACCAGATGGGCATAGAAATAATTTTTCTTTTAAAATACAGCTTTTCTGAACCTCATAAAAGGTTTGGGGTCAGGGTTCAGCTTCAATTTTGCATGAAGCTTCAGGAAAATTCTTACTGCAGCCAAAATACTTTGCCCAGTCTTCAATAGTGAGAAAAATATTGTTGTATTCTGTGTACCACATCCACCCAAGCATCGGTTGTTGGGCAGGTTCTGGTTGCCCTGTTGAGTGTGGGTGTACAGGCCCTCCTATTATCTTTACAGAGCCTGAGCAATGTTACATCTTATTTGATGTAGTCAGAGAACAAACATGAAGGCCTAGGCGATGAAATGGGAATCATAAACACTCCTACTGGAGGAAGGCATCTCTGTGTGCAGCACTCACCTTCATGTGGTCAAAGTCCATTATGCCCATCTGTGGCAGGTTTGAGCAGTTAACGTGGATGAGTTTGCGGCCGGTGATGTAGTTAGTTGTAAAGCACTCCTGGCAGGGAAACCAGATGGAAACACTCTCCAGCAGGGAGCCGTACTGCCATCCCCACCCATTCAAAGCCCATTAGTCCGCAGTCCGCCGTCCCCCTCGCCCCCATCACGACATTGGTTCAAAAGCAACAATGAGCTATTTACAAACCATGGCTCCCCCCTTCTGCTTCGTGAGCCTTTGGGGAACGCTCGCGTCACACTTCCCAGCTCTTCTCCGCCACCGCCCGGGCTAGAGCATTGCCTCAGTTTCCCCAGAAAGCAGCGCTCCGGATGCCAGCTGCCGGGCAGTTGCGGGGCCGCAAGGCGGAGCAGGGGAAGCGGGCATTGCTCGGGCCGAGAGAGAGGGAGCCCGGCGAGGGCTCCCGCTTGTGCAGCCCGGTGGCACCAGGCGATGGCCCCGCGCCTCTCCCCGAGCCACCAGCTGGCCTTGCGCTCGCCCCTCACCTCGTACTGGGGGAAGCCCAGCTGCCGGATCCACTCGGCCACCTCCAGGGGGCTCCAGGCAAGGCAGGCGGGGCCAGGCTGGGACTCGGGTTCCCCGGGCCCCTGCTCGGACCCTGTCTCGGGCTCTGGGTCCCCGGCCGCCTCCTCCTCCGGGATCCGCTCCATCCTGGGCTGCCAGGCCCGGCCATAGAGCCATGGCAACGCGTCCTGATGGGAACAGTCTCCATGGCGACCTCCACTTCCGGCCGTCTCGCAGCTATTTCCTCCCCCCGCCGGGCCCGCCCCTCGCTAGGCTGCCGAAGCGCTGCAGTCCGGAGCAGTCGGCGGGCTCGCGCTGCCGGGCATGCGCCGTGGCCCTGTTCTGGGGAAGGCCCGAGCCGGGGGGCATCCAGGCGGGGTCTGACTCTGCCCTCGGCTCTTTCCGCCCGGGCTCCGCCGCGGGGCCGGGTTCCGTCGGGCATTTCCGCCTCCGCCCGCGGACGGCTTCGGATCTTTCCGCCGCCGGCCTCTTCCCGGTCGCCGGCGGCCCCATGTCGGAGGTGCTGGCGGCTGCTGCCGGCTCCTGTTCCGAGCCCCCCGCGGCCGCAGAGCCGGGCCCGGGAGGCTGCTCCGGGCCCGAGGGGGGCGAGCAAGGCCGCGGCTCAGCGTCTGTGCCGCCTTCTCCAGGTACCAGGGGGAGCGGGGCGCGTCCCGGTGGGTCCCCCCCGACCTCCAGGGCCGCGGGCTCTCCCTGCCGCCAGCCCCGTGCAGGGTGGGGGCCGCGGGCAGCGGCGGAGTGGTGTGTGCCTGCAGCCTGCGCCGTACAGCCGGGGGCCGGTGCACGGGGTGTGGCTGGCCGCGCAGTAGCGCCCCGGTTACCGGTGTCCGCTCCCGCCCGGCCCGGCCCGCGCTCCCCCTCTCCTAGGGGTGTCTGGAGAGCCTCCCCCTCTCCGGGAAGGGCAGGGAGCGGAGCCCGCACAGGGTCCCTGACAGGGCAAGGCGCTGCCGTGGGAAGGGTGGCTGGGCGCTTCCCAAGGGGGCTTCGCCCGCCTCGCTACTGGCTGTAGCGCTCCTCTTCTCGGGGCGTTTAAGCCTCGCTGCAGAATACGAGTGTCCGCAGCTCTGCTGGCGCACTCTTCAGTGCCCGTCCCGGCGCAGGGTCCCTCCCTAGGACCCCTCTGGCTGGGCCTTGGGAAGGCGTCAACAAGGCTGTAGCTGCTGATCTCCGAGGTCTAAGGGTACGTCTACACTATGTAGGTTATGATGGCATGACCTCGACACAGCCTTCTGCGATACAACTATGCTACGGATCCTATAGTGGCACAGCCCCCTAGTGTGGACGCAGCCTATGGAAGGAGTCTTTCTGTCAGCATAGGAACATCACCTCCCCGCATCATGTTGTCTATGTCAACAGAACCCTTTTCCATCATAGCTGAGATGACACTGGGGGTTTTGTTGGCAGAGCTGTGTTATGTTGGCATTGGTAGGTCAGTCAGGGATGTGAAAAAACAACTTTTAAACATAAACCAAGCCTAACTTGCTTCCTGGTTGATGCAGTTGTTTATCAGTCCATGGTTTCTAATAGCCTCTCTATCCCTAAGGTTGCTGGGTGGTTTTTCTGTTCCCTAGTGAACCAGCAGCTTTCTATTTAGAGAAATATACTATGGTGTAAGAATTGCCTCATGTAGGGAAGATAATAATAACTTTTATTTCCTTAGGTTCCTAGTACTTGGGTCTCTAGGCACCACTAAAGACTCCACTACAGTCTTTAGTCTAACAAAACAATACAGCTCATTAGAGGGAACCAATTAAGTTTGTATGTTTGTTTTTAAAAAGCAGCATTGTATAGTGCAGGATTAAGAATTGAGATTTCTGGGTTCTAATCCCATTTTTGCTACTGATGTATTGTGTAATCTTGAGCAAGCCAGTTCCCCTCTATTTCTCAGTTTTTTCATCTGTAAAATGTGGCTAGTAATGGTGACCTTTCCCACAGAGTTTGAGATTTAATACAGGTTTGCTTATCACAGTCATATCATCTAAAGTGCACTGTAGACATGCAAAATATTTAATACCCAACATGAAATCGAAGGCACCTGTCACTGTGGTAGCTAAGCAACTGTGGAGTTGAGTGGGGTAAGAGCTGCTGACCATCCCATGCGTAGTCTCAAGAGGATAGTATGCTGAGCTTTTCTGGTTTTAAGGGCTTGTGAGTCAAGAATTACTTTCTCCTTTGAAGCACATGCAGAGCACATCTTTGACATCCTTCAAAGCAAGGCTTTAGATGTTTGTTTTCTCTCGGAGTCTATGTGGAGTGGGTGCTTGGTGGGAAAATGCTTTTTTTTTTTTTTTAAAGCAACAAAACAAATACTTCTCTATCATGGTACTAATTGATCCCTTTGTGCTTGGCAGAAGAGAGGGATGAGCCTTAGACTTGAGTCTGTTCTCGTCTTTAAAAGCAGTCCCTCTAGGTTGGGTTGCAGAATGCTGATGTTGAGGTATGCTGCTTGGACTGTACATGTTCTGTGATCAGAGGCCTTTAGTGTATGGGGCTATCAATCTGCTGTCTTTTACCAGCACCAAATTCCTTCTATAAAAAAACAAGTAAAAGAGAATTCCTACTGTAATGTGCAACTTTAAAGATCTGTGAAATCGGGAGCCTGTCAGTATCCAATTAACTCTTGTACAGGTAATGGAAGCAGACAGCAAGAATGTGGCGCATGCACTAGAGTCAAGTGGGAACAGAGTTTTCCCTGGGTTCTGGGAGGAGACCTGAAGCCTACATCTGAACAAAAATTTGTTCTGACTGATCCCTATGGGTCAGAAAACATGTTAGCTTTCCCATACCTACCCTCCACTTAGGGCCATTGAAGGCATTAAAAACCTTGACTGGCTGCTGACATGGAGGGCAGCATATAATACAAAAGATTGCCCAGCTCAGCTTTAGGCACTAAGGCTCCATGGCCTTGGTAACTCTGACTGTTAGCTAAGGTTTTGCTTTATTGTCTGCACATTCTCAAAGGTTAAAAACTGTTTCATCTTTTCTCCATCTTCCACCCATTGCTAGAGAATGAAGATTCAGCCCCCAAACCAGAGCCTGCATCCCAGACAGTTGCCTCATCACAGTCCAAGACCTCACAGTGCAGGTAGGAAAAGATCTTTGTGTGGTGACCCACATTTAAATGTTCCTCAACATCCTCAAGCGAAGGATAATCTGTTTCTCCCCCACCTCCTTCTGTGTCAGCGATGTCTGGCAGCTGTTCCTCTACAGGAACTGGAGACCTGAACTTTCTGCTTTCAGGTTCTGTATGCTGGAGCCAATATTGGAAGAGCTGCTCCTCTTGACTTGAGGTTATTTTTAAAGCTTATAAAATAGTAAAATGTAACGTAAGGCTCACCTCATGCTATCTGGATCACAGAGCTAACTAACTTCCAACAGGAAATTGTCTGAGTGAGTGCTAACTGAGAATGTTTTTAATAATTAAAAAATATTCTTACAATCTAATCCCTATGAAATTGGACAGGAAACGTGTTTTGCTGCTGCTTTTTCAGTAACATTTACACTCTGAATTCAATCAGTGGTCTGGCTTATTATTGAAGGATTGCTGATGAGCATTTGGCTGCATGCATCCTGGCTTTTGTTGGAGTGCTTGTGAGCATTAAAGTTGCACACAATGGGCCTTTCTTTACAGCTGTTGAAGGTTTTGCCTTAACCTTCCCTCCCCTTCCCCCATCATCTCCCCAAAACACACACACACACACAAAGATTTTCACAAACAGATGAGTTAAATAGGTCAAACTGGGTCCCACCGGTCATGAGTGTACTCCTTTTAAAAATCCCTCACAAAAAACACAATTTGAGGTAATCCTGGCTTTGGTGCTAATGAAATCCACAGCGCAAGAGAGACTGAGATTCCTGCTGTCTTCGTAATTGCAAATTCATCAAGGGAGACTGTAGCAACCTACAGCTTGGCTCCAAACAGGCTTTTGCTTCAATCTGATTTTTATCATATACTCTAGGTAATCATGGAATTTAATTTAATTCAAAGAAACTAGTTGGATAGTAAGTAAAATACCAACCTAAATTTTAAATCCATGTGAATGTTTCCTGATAAATCTGTTTGTTTGGGGTCTGGGGTTTTTTAAGAGTAGTGATGAATATGAAAAAGTGGCTTGAAAGGGAACCACTGACTTTTCTTAAATCTGCTTACAAAGTTTGTGCAACTCTTTTCACACAATCCAATCTCTCCACAAAATCCAAAACCTTCAATGTTTTTCCAAATAAGTCAATATCAGCCCCAGCACCTTGTAAGGAACTCTGTGAATCTAACCCATTGGATCCAATTACCGGGTGAGGTAGCATGCATGTGTGATAGAATGTGGCTGAGCCCCATCTAGGTCTGTGTCACTGACCTAGTGATTTGAAAAGAAAACATAGTGGAAGATGTTGGTACATAAATTCAGATTTCTGTTTCAGGCTTCCAAAGGGATGGTTTTAAACAGTTATTTTTTATAACAAAAATTTATTTAAAGGGTCCCTTTTTTAAACTTTCTTTTTCTTAGTGACCTACTGGGGGTATTACTGTGTGTCTTGACAACCAGCTCATTTGAACCATTCTTTTAGTGGAAACTGGTATAGGCGATAAAACTGGGGGGGTGCCACCACACAGCGTGGCTTGAAGTGGATTCCATTATATATAGAATTTACAGTTTGGTTCAATAGCTCTCAGCACCCTCATTACAAAAATTGTTCCAGCAACCCTGGAAGCTGGTGGTGGGATATTCCCTTTCTAGCAGCAAAAGTGAGGTTGAGAATTTTGTTGGTCTTCTGTCTCTCCTTGTTTTAGGGTTCAAGGTTGCAGCCCCAAGAGAGTTCAGCTACAGAAAGTAGTCACATCTGTCTCTTTCCAGCCTCCTTTTTATTTACAGAAACGTGGAAGGCATCTGGACTGTTTTGCTTTTTATTAGACATTTCCAACGTAGCTTGGAACAATCTGTCCCTACATTACTCAAAGCTCCTCATATTCCTAAAGCTGAAATTTTCACTTGCTTTCCACTATTGATGCTTGGCATGGAGCTAGCCTGGTGCTGATCTGTTTCTCATTAAGTAAACCAAGGTGGCTGGCTTTGGGTATCCATTGCTGCTGGCAAAAGTTTGTCTTTTAAAAGAGACTGTCTATTCCTACTAAAATTTAAGTTTTTCATGCAAGCTTTGTTAAGGGGCCTTAGACTAAGGGTTTGTTCTTTAACCCCACCCTTGATGAGGACCTAGGATTATTTAATCTCAATTGGGATAACTGACTCTTCAGGGATGGGCAGGGCTGCTGCGATGACCTCAATAGTAATTTACAGGGAAATTTCAATATGTTGGGAAAAATAAGGAACATGCATACAGGAGGCTATTGCTTTGCTGCTCTGTTTCTCTTGTTGCTGTTGCAGCTTTCCAGGTTTGACTAAAAGATCTTCCTTCCTTTGTAGAGAGGTCCTAATCCTGCATTTGTGATTTAATTTATTGCTGTGGCATAGTTTCTGGTTTGCCAGATTCAGTATTCTGTACAAGAAGAGCAGGACTGGACCTGAGTGGGGATCTTCCATATTAACTCTTATTGGTTATCCATAGCAAAGTTATGGTGTGTGATGAGTATTCTCAAAACCTTCTCTGTTTGAAGTCTTGTCTGTGATATAGGTGGCCTGTGTGAGGAGTTATTTCTTTCTGCAATGCTACCACCAATCCCTGTTGTCAGTGCAATGTTAGCAAAGTAGCTCTTCTATTAAGGGAGTGTAGCTGGGTGTAACTGGAGTGAATTACTGCTACTGAAGGGACTATAAATGGAGAGTGAGCTCAGCAGAGTTGCTCACGCTGGTTTGGATGAGATAAAGAGGACAAAGCCATCTGGGGCTGAGGGCAGAACTTGGTTGAGAGAGAGCTTCTTGCTTTAGGGCAGTGAATGCTGGCTTTAGGAAGTCAGTCCCCTTAGTTTATTTTTATTACAGTCCCTGACTTGGGTGGTTCATCACCTGGCCTTAGCCCAGCTGGCTGTCTCTCACATGCTCTTCAAGCATCCTGAAATGACGTACTATCTTTCTCTGAGAGGCCGCAGATTGAATCACCTGTGAAAGTGTGTGCTGCAGAGGATTCTAGACAAGGTGATGGCACGTCAGAGGACCAGGATGTGGCTGGACAGGGAGAGAAACTGGCTGACCAGATCCAGCCCAGGGAGGTAGGTGGCTTGCCATCTTTACTTCTGAACGGAGAGACTGAGATGCTGTAGTGCCTCTTCCCATCTGCTGCTGAGCCTGCATGTGGGGCTCATGGGCTCTGAGGGTTTATTTGTAGTTGTTTCTGCACAATGGGGGAGATAAGAGTGACAATTAACCTTTTAAAACTCCCAGTGTCTCTCGCTCTCTCTCTCTCTCTCTCTCTCTCCCTGTCTTGGACCAGTCCCTGCTCCCTTTATTTCCACCATTCCTAAAGCTTCAAGACTATTTTCAGCTACTCGCTTTTATCTGGTGCTTCAGGGAGTTCCTGTTTAATTTTAAATAAACTAATATAATAGATGTTTCTGAGGACAACCCTGCTTCTTCACTCCCCCTAATTCTTTCAGGGAACAAACAGCTCGTCATAATTTCAAATATAGCTTGGAATAATCCCCTTGCTCTGTGAGCTCTGTACCTGCCTAGTGAGGAGAGGGGATTGACAGCAGCGTGTCAGTCTGGGTGACAGTTTTAACAAGTTCATAGCAGGCATTTGCAGTGACAGTGAAACAGTTGAAGCACTGGGAGAACTGAAAGGGCTGGTCCCTGAAAATGGAGCTATGTCAGCACTTGAGAGAGCATTCGGGTAGACCTAGAGTCTTTTACCATATAGAGCAATGATAGTCCCCAAACTTTGAGGCAGTGCAGATAGCTAGACTTATCTGTCTGTGGAGATGATGCCTTCTGTGGAGACCAGAGGACACGAGCACAGTGCAGCGTTTGGCTCCAGAGTTTCACAGTGTTGGAGGCTGAGGAGACCATGCGCAGCAACTGTCAGCCAATTATTTAGTGAATATTTTATACTAGCAGAAACCCAATGAGAAATTGATTTGAGTTCATGGAAATGCCTCCTCCTTCTCCCTGAATCCCTGACTAACCATTTAAATGACCGGCTGGAGGCCCCCAAGCCACTGAGGAACTTTATATGCCCTGCACAGGAAGCCATAGTGCGGATGACCAAGTACCGTGCCCCGCAAGGACCAGGGGATATAGTCATGATACAGTCGGAACATACAGGTGCAGTGGACGTCCTCTCTGCAGAGCTGGAGACTGCAGATCTCCTGGGTGAGCAGAGAAAAGGTAGGTATGGGGCCTGTACATGCAGATTTCATGTGGTAGCAGGATTTTAACTCTTGATGCTTTCCTTTGATAGGGTGGGCAGGGGCAGTCTCCTAGACATTACCAGCTCTGTCTCTCTGGCAGTAGGATCTGGTGGCTAGAGTAGGGGACTCCTATTCAGGACTCCTGGGTGATACTCCCAGATTTGCATTGATTTGCTACGTGGCCATGGACAAGTCACTGCTTTAAGTAGCTGCTAGACACATCACATCACTCAGTACTGTATACCTTCTCCAGTGATCTGGACTCTCACTGCTATTGAGTACCCAACCTCCTGTTTTGGACCATTTCATACCCCCTTCTCAACTACCAATCTCTTTAGGGTGTGCATCTGCTAAAACCTTTAAATAAAGCAGTTTAAAAACAAACTTTCCTCCCATTATAAATCTTAGTTTGCAGACACAGAAGTGAGATGAGATTTGTGAGTAGGAAGCTGAGAGCAAGAAACTTAGTGAGGTCCTCTCTCCTGTCAAAGCCGAAGTGTTACTTTATACAGTGTTCAATGGAAATCATGTGTCTGCAAGTAGAAGAGACTGGATCCTGCTGTGTGTTGGGGCAGGTGTATTTGGTGGTGAGCTATCAGATAGACCATAGAGAAACCTAGGAACAGACAGAGCAAAGCAGGGCACGTTAGTCTCTTTCCCCCACAACACATGAAGACTGAGCAGGAGAAAGGGCTACAGACAAATTACTTGTGAGATTGGTGATAGATCCTAGCTTGGAAGCATACAGATTTAAAATAAATTGGGCAGTGACTGAATACCCGATGTCTTTGAGAGGTACTTGTATGTTTGTGTTCTCTTTTTTCTCCTCTGCCCTTCCAGTACTCAAGGTATGCCCCTGAGCTAGCCTCATCTAAGTAAATAACAGCAGAAAAGTGAGTGAGGATAATGTGTGCTGTGTTCCATGGCTAGCATTTGGATGCACGTGGAGTTATCCCTTCAGAGTGGTCTTCAGAGCTTTTCTTAAAATTTCCCAGCAGTGGCAGTAAGGGTGGGAGCTCTAGTGTCAATGAGGTGTCGTCACTTAGCAATAGCAGAGCAAGTCTGTACATGGTGGGGAAAATGCCAGTGATCCTTGGTGCCTTATCTACACTGGAACTCCCACTTGTGGAGCTGAATCAGTGGGAAATTCTGAGAGCTTGTTGTGGACAAGCCCCATGAGTCATGAGAGAGGTTATGCCTCTGGGTGTGAAGGATAAACCACGTGAGTCCCTCCCACTGCTCCATTCTTATAAATGTTGGACTGAATTATGTAGGCTTCAGATCAGCCAAGGAGGCAGTTTTTGCATGATGCTAGTTGGTTTTTATTTAATTGCTTAAGCTATGCCATCATGCTGTGCTGCCCAGTATCTGTGCCTGCCACCGTCAGGTGTCTCTGTGGAAGCAGCAGAGTTCAGCCATAGGTGGAGCTGAGGTGCTGGAGTATGATGCAGTGGTGCAATACACTTCACAGGACAGTTTTCAGTTAGCCCTGCACCTAACTTTTAAAGTCTGGTCCTGTATCTCTAGATAACAAGATACTTCTCAGCAAATGGCTTTGCAAGCTATAGAGGAAGGAAAGGAAGAGTGGAAGGGACGACCGAGAAAGTAGCATGTTCAGTTCTGTGGCCAGTGCTAATGGAAGGCACTGTCCTCACCTTGAGAGGAGATGGAAGTGCAAGAGTGTTATCAGGAATAGCCCTCTTATTAGCAGAGCTCTCTCTGGTTGACTTCTGACCAGTGATGAGCAATTTGTCTTGTATTTTTCAGCTCAGCCTCCTCCCCTGGCTCCACCTGCCACTTGGACTGTTTCCAAGATGAGGGAATTCAAAGCCAAAATGGGAAAGGAAAAGAATGCCCAGATGGTGGTGAAACGGGGTGAAGTGGTGACAGTCCGGGTGCCAACACACCCAGATGGGAAGCGTGTTTGTTGGGAGTTTGCGACTGATGACTATGACATTGGCTTTGGAGTCTATTTTGACTGGACTCCAGTCACCAGCACTGCCATTACTGTTCAGGTCAGTGAATCAAGTGATGAGGAAGATGAAGAGGAAGAAGAGGAGATTGAAGGTCAGTGCAAAACTTTACAAGAGAAATTAATGTTGGGTTCATTGCCATGGCACCCAAGAATTTCCATATCTGGTGCTGTAATTCCCCACTGCTTTGGTAGTCCACCTACATGTTGACTGCAACCTTTTTGAGTCCCAAGCTAGATCACAATGAAAAGACTCTTTTAAATTTTCCTACTTCAGTTTATGTGACTGGCTGCTCTTCTCCCCCATCCAAGGTGTAGGCTCCACCAATAACACTGCATATCCTTGCATATTGAAAATAGGTCATGTGCTCACTCTTTGTGTTCTATCGCTCAATCTGTTTCTAACCTGTAACAGGATCAGAATATGAAACTCTAACTTAGCTCTTTGATCAGCAGCATACCGGATTGCGATGCTGTTGCAATTCCTGGGTTGGAATGTAGCATTCTTTTCTCTGTACCGGTAGCTTTTGTTGATTGCACCCGGAGGGAGTGCTGCCCATGTCCTTGGAGTATCAGTGGCATAGAAAGTACAGGGAGTCTCAGGACCAATGCAGAACCTATCTTGGTGCCAATGATGACTGAAATTAAGCCCCATTGAGAGGAATCCTCTTGGAGAAGTAGAAGGGAAGACTGCGAGACCACCAAGGGCAGAGGTGAAACCCTCCACTCCATTCCTCAACCCACAATCAATTACTTTGGCATTGGGCCATTCTGCGGAGACCCTGTTGTGAAAAGGTGTCTACTGAAGGAAGAGGACAAGGAGGAAAAGGAGTGGGGGATTCAAACTACAGTAGAACCTCAGGGTTACAAACACCAGAGTTATGAACTGACTGGTCAACCACACACCTCATTTGGAACCAAAGTATGCAATCTGGCATGGCAGCAGCAGAGATGGGGGGGGAAAAACAACTAAAAAACAAATATATTACAGTTCTGTGTTACACTACTAACTGTGTAGTTACACTACTAACAAAAATAAAGAGGAAAGCAGCGTTTCTTCAACACAGTAACATTTTGTAGCTGTATTAAGTCAATGTTCAGTTGTAAACTTTTGAACAACCTCCATTCCTGAAGTGTTCATAGCTAGATCTCATGTCCCTGTCCACTAACCACCGTATTGATCATCTCTTCTCTGTTGGCTTATCTGATTTGGCTTGTTTCCTCTCTCCCACTCAGGACTCACTCCAGCTGGGGATGTGGAGAGAGGCTCTAAAAGCTATCTGCGAAACCGCTATGGGGAGATTATGCCTGTGTACCGAAGGGACAGCCACCGGGATGTGCAGGCAGGCAGCCATGACTACCCAGGCGAGGGCATCTACCTGCTCAAATTTGACAACTCCTACTCCCTCCTACGCAACAAGACCCTCTTCTTTCATGTGTATTACACCAGCTGAAGGAGTGGAGGGGTTGGGGACAGCAGGCAGGTAACACTGAGCAAAGCAGGCTGTCAGCCAGGACTGGCATCCCCTACCTGGCACTGCCCTATGGCCAAGTGTGAGACCTGGCTGTCAACTCTTCTTTGAATAAGAACAGGTTTCCCCCACTCCCTTCTTGCTTATCCACAGGAAAGGGTAGCTGTGGCTGCTCAGTTGTCCAAAGGCAACTCCTCTTGCTCTAATTTCAGGAAGTCTGCTCTGTGCAGGCATCATGCTGGGACTTTTCATTATAGCCAGTAAGTTGTCAGAGGGAAGATTGAAGAGGCACCAGTTTCTTTCTGTTGTACTTGTATGAATGGAAGCTGAAATACCCTTTTATTTACCAAAAAAACCTAAACCACCCTCCTGCCTCCTCTGACTGCATTTGGATCACTAGGGGGTAACTGCCTACCACGCTCTGCTAGGAGGCAAAGCTGCTGCACCACAGCTGCATCCTCTCTGCACTGCTGCGCTTCACACCCTAGCCAGGCCTCCATTAATCTCTGCGTAAGGATTCATTGTGCCAACTAGATGAATTGCAACCTGCATCCTCAGTCCCCATTTTTGGTGGTATAATCATGTCACAAGTGCCAGGCACAAGGCAAGGATGTGGTTGCTCTGAACAGTGCGTGAAATCTTTGTTTTGGAGCATTGCAGAGACAATCCAGAGGAAGATCTTCCTAGGAAAGGGAAAGTAGTATGGCTGGGGAGGTGGATGCAGATCCTCCTGATTGGAGATGTGAAAATGGCTAAAACTCATGACACTGACACAAATTTCTCTTACTGTGGGGAAAATTGAGCTGCAGTCTGTTAATGTAAAACTGTTAACGATACTAGGTCATTGAGCTATATACTTTGAATCTGAAAAATAGATGATCAGCCTTTCTCTTTATATACCTGCTTGGAGTTAGTGAGTCCCTGAAGCCAACCCCTAACACTTCGTGAGGAATGTAGCTCCCTGAGCCATTTCCGGGGTTAGCAGTGGCTTTAACAGTCAGCCTCTGCTCAGCTCTTGGCTGGAGTAAGCAAGGATCATGTTAATCTGTCAACAGATGGGTTTTAAAGGGTATTTATTTGTAACTCTTCAGGATTTGAAATGGAGTATTTGATTTTATTCAAGAACATTCCCCTTCAAGGTAGCTGCTGAATTTGCACAATGGCGCCTCTGTCTAGAGTTATTGCGTGGCTTTGTGTATGATGACTCTGGTGAAATTCCAGTCTGATACCCTTCTGATATTGTCCTGTGCAGATACATCCCTCGCTGCAGATGGAGTTAGTGTGGGATGGATAAAGCCAAAGACTTCACCCTCCTAAGAGGCCCAGTAATTCCCTTGTGATTCCATACCTCTTGATTCAGGCCCTTCTTTTTATCTGCTCTGCCTACTTCTTAAGTACTGAGGAGCAATGGGTTGGTCAGGGAGGTGAGAGCAAAGGTCAGTGTATGTAGCTGAGCAGCCCATGCCGTTCTGCTGCTTCACCAGGAGGCGGGGAGAGCAAGGCAACCAAGGCTCAGGCACCATCCTGTGGTGTTTTGTTAGGGAGAGGAAGGAAGCAGGGAGCACAGCTGCTATTTTAAGATAGCTGAGGGATGAGGAGCAGGGCTGCTCCTCCTTTAAGAGGCACAGAGGCAGCAGCTGCAGTGTTTTCTCTTCCCAGGAAGGGAGAGGGCAGTGAAGATCAGAGTGGCCCAGCCCAGGAGGAACTGGAAGGCGAAGTAACCTAATTCCAGGAGAGCAGCAGTGGAGGGGCCTTGCAAGGAGGAAAAGAAGCAGAATTTTATTTTTAAGGGGAAGGCCCTCCCTTCCCTGCTGAGTGGCCTGGACAGAGGGCCCTCTTTCTTCTAACAGCCTGGGAAGGAACTCCTGCTTCCTCCCCAAACCCTCTTTGAAGTGTCAGGGCAGGAACCTCCCTCTCCAGTTACCTCCTTCCCACAACCTCTCCCTGAGGCCTGAGCAGCTAATGCAAGGAACCCCTCTTTTACTCACTATGGCTCTCGACTTCCTAAACACCAGATGTGGAGCAAGGTCCCTTCTCCAGCCCCTTTGACATTTTGCTTCTCCATGTTTCCCCCAACCTGCTGTGTAGTGCATCAGCGACTGCTATACATTTGGCCCTTTGCTACATATTTTGGAGGGTCCTGTATGCACCTGAAAGAGATCTATGATGCACTGTCTAGACCACTGGCCATGATGTGAGATAGGACTTTAATAAATAAGGAAGACAGGCCTGACTTGTGCATATATATATCAGGTAGTCTAGAGACCACTGATATCATTGATTCTTATATGAAGAGCTCTACTCAGAGCCAGTGTCTAGAACTGTCTCAAGGATAAATTGTTTCCCTTTTGCCAATCAGAGACTGGTTCTGTAGTGATATTTCCTAGGTAATTAATGGCAGCTGCCACAAATAGTTCTTAGCCAAGATGGAGTGTACAGTAGATGGGAATCCCAGTCTTCAGTTCTGGCCTTCAGATCTTTCTTCTGAGGTTCAGTCCACTTCATCAGATTTGCCCACTTGTCTCCTTGGCTAAAGCCAAATGGTGTCCTCATACATGGTGTTCAGTCCCAGCCTGGTGCCAGTCCTATTACCTCACTGTGCCGATAGCCAGGTCTGCTGATTGGAGTAAAACGGCCTTGATGCATCTTTTATCATTGTTGATATTTCACTGAAGTAGCTGGTATTTCCTATCAGCACTAAACAGTTTTAAATGGAGACTATATAATCTACAATAATGAAAGCTTCATGGCTTGCAAGATAAGTCTTTTCTTTGGTCTTTCATTTCCAAGTTATGTGAATATATTGGGGACCCTGTCCCCCAGGTACTGAATGAAAATATTTGGGTGACTGACTGAGAACCACTTATCTTTGGAATAGTTTGCAGTTGTCACTAATTCTTCTTAATAAAGCTAGTAACTCAACCTTTGGTTTTGTTGAGATACTTCAATCAGATCTCTTGAAGAAAGTGTATCCAATTAGCAAGGAAAAGATGCCATATAGCCAGTGGCTAACAGCCATTCTTTCCATTCAGTGTATGTCTTTTTAAGACTCTGTCATATCAAAGGAATAATCTCCTTTCCCTGCTTCACTCCTCACTAAGCTACAGCTTCCTTGCCCACAATACCTACTAGGCTTGTATCCAGCCATGGTACCTGTAGCTGAAGCAGGGGAGACCTCCATTCTGAGACAAAAAGTGAATTCTAAAATGGAATTTAATTTTGCAAGGAAGTTAGTAACCTAAGAATGTTTACTTTGAGGAAAGTTCCTGACTTGTTTCCATGGAGTGATGTTTTTGTGCACTTTTTAAAATGTTCTCCTCTCCCACAGTTTGTGGCTAGAAAAAACAGAAACCTCATCCGAAGAAACAAATGCTTTGACTTCAGTGGGAGCAGGAGTAGGCCCTTGGTTTGCAGACTACTTGGAGGTCTCTGATCTGGACCCTGCCAAGGGGTAATTTGAAGGGGTTTTTGTGCCACTTCTAGGGCAGACACGTTAATATTCGGGGCCTGTTAAATAACTTTGTGGTGTCATGTTAACAAGTCTTTTTAAATGTTAGTGATGAGATTAAAATGCACATTCAGACCTTGAGAGAGAGTTTCGATTTAGCTTTTAAATGTGGGAATTGAAGAGGAATTTCTTAGGACATTGTCTAGAAACTAGAGAACTTCCTGACCAAAGCACTCTGCCTCCTGTTGCATGGCCTATGAACTGCACACTTACCTCCCTTTTTAATTGTATGTATGTGAGCTGTGAGCCTGCATCAGTTGCCTCCAATGGGTCTGTATACAGAAACAGTAAGTGTGGCTGGACTTAGGGACCTGGATAGGAGAGAAGTGGGGAGTCCGGTTACATGTCCAGTGGCTTCACTTTGATAGCTCTGGAGCAGGAGCTCATTAGATACCCTCGCAGGATGGGTTTTGGAGGATTTCTATTCTAGTTCACTTGTATCCTAGTTGGGGATTTTCCTTTTTTTTTTTTTTCTTCCCCCTTTTCCTCCCCCAAAAAGCCACTCTCTAAGGATTTAACATGTGGTGCCTTGAAGCAAGAGGAAATGAAACCAGAGCCATAGATTTTTATCCCTTACTTTCATCAGATCTTTAATTGCCAGAGTTTCCTCCCCCTGACATCTCTGTTTACCTTCCAGTTAGCAAACCCTGAAATCAGGCTGGTAACCCCTTATAGTTTGTCACAGTTTCAGGGTAATAGCACCTGTATCTGCACCTCCCTCTTCGGTCCACTCCAGGAGTGTCCAGTCAGGTCTCCAGCTGTCACCTGTCTCTGGGCAGGGACCCTTGTCCCACTCCCTTTTCACCTGGTTGTTTTGCTCCTGGCCTTATGCTGTGAAATCTCCAGGAAGCCAGTCTATCAACCAGTGTCTGTGTGCTGTTCTCTCTCCAAGGGCTATGAACACTGTATTGCCAGCACTTACCAGTTACCACGCAGCTCTTTCTAAGCAAGCACCTTTATTCTTAAGGTAAAAGCATTACAGGGAAAACATACAAACACAATAAGTTCCTATACATATACTAAAAGCTTATCAGAGGTTACCCATTAGTCATATGAGCCCCAATGGGCTACAATCTTTCAAACCTTCTGCAAGGATTGGGGCCTCCTTTGGACATAATATCCTGTCTGGTTACAGAAAAAAGCCTGAGTCAGTTTAATCCCAGCATTTTATATCAAAAGCCCTTTCTTTGTCTTAGTCTCTGAAAAACCCAGTTTGAACCAGTATATGCAAGCCTCCCTGGGGGTTACCTCTCTACAGGTGTTTACAACCTAAGTGGTTCACCTTAATCATTCCCGTTGATTTGGTTCCTTGAGGAACTGTGATAATACCCCCCTCTCCTCTTCCCCCCCAAAGTTACACACAATCCCTGGCCCACAGTGATGCATAAATTTAAAACAATATGGTCCCCAAAGATACTGTGTATGTGTTCAATATCTGTCAGTCTGTTCCTGGAGAATTAAAGCTGCCTTAACTGAGAACTTATCACTAAGGAGCTGAGTAATACAACTGAAAGCCTGAGCTCTCTGGCACCACAGGGCCTTTGCCTTCTAAAGGGGTCTTCTCTACTATTGGACATCCATAGTGGAATGCCTAAGTGCTGTTTTTTTTCCTTGAGGGAGCTTTAGATGTGATGATGCCAAGGCAGTTGCACTGGGGGTCACCTGTGACAATGCTAACCGAACACAAGAATAGCATATCTTATGGCCATTCAGCCCTCCCCTAGTGAAGTGTAAGAATCCAGAGTTGAAGTTGATATGTGCTGCTGTGTACTATGGAACTAGATGAAGAATGAAAGCTGCAAAATATCTCTTAAACTCTAGCTGACTTGTTCTCCTTTCCCAGATTTGGTAGAACCATGGCAACGTGCTGTAATGAGCAGTGCATTGCTAGGCATGCCCATATTCAGGGGCCACGCAAATCCAATAGGGACAATTATACCATGGTAAATTCAGAATTGGCCTCATTGACAAGAATTTAGCAAGATGAAAAGAGAGATGGAACACTTATGGATAACAGTCCCAAGGGTTATTGCAGGAAATACTGAATTAAAAAAATATTCTAGAAGAGATCAAACACTGCATGCTTCAGGCTCAAACCAATCTGTAACTATCAGGAGTTAGGAGGAGACTTCTTTAAGGGACAGGCTATCCCCATGTTTGCCTACTATGGAGTTTCTTGCACTTCCCTCTGGATGATTTGGTGCAGGCCATGGCTGGAGACAGAGTACTAGGTGAGAAGATCTGATCCAGTATGACAGTTCCATATATTCTAGTCTCGAATTTATCTGAGAGTTCTGGAAGGATCAGCTGAAAAATGTACACTTACACTGTCAGATAGAGGAAGACTCTGTAATTCACATGGAGTAAGAATCTGATTTGTGCCTGGCTGGAATAGATGATGAACTCAGTCCTTTGAGCAAAAGTGAGATTCATAGATTGAGATGTTAGACACCAGCCATTATGCCAGGTGTTAGAGGCATTGCCAAGTGGACACTAAATTTTAGAGCTGTTTTTGAAGACTTTCAATGGCTGAAGGCAGCCTCCCAGAGGCCTTTAAGGTACCCTGGTGACAGCAGTCTATAAGATGGAGGTGCCAGCCCTCACACCTCATTTCAACATGTCCCTCAGTAGCCTTTGAATGGGGAATGTTTTGTAGCTAGACACAACTTTAAAGATTTATTTTCTCGATCTGTGGTTTTTTTGGTCAGTCCCTACCTGTGATGTGAAATGTTTTTTAATATACTGTAGTTTCAGATTGAGTCAAGTTTTCTGCACCAAACTGCTGCTCTCTGTCCTTCCAAGGCATTGTTTTTAAGTAACAAAAGGATACTTTTACCAGAAGGTGGCACTGAATGTTTTGCGCTATGGTCCAAATAAAGTCTATATTTATAATGTGCTTGCGTTTCCTTCTAGAGCTGTTACTGTGTTTATATTCAGTATGGTGTGGCTGCTTTGTGACATGTATTGTTTGAGTTCCAAACTCTTTAAATAAATTTTTCACTATGCAACCATGACTTTTGTCTTCTGTTAAGGTGAATGGGTGCTTCTGAGCTAGGAATCAGACTTCAGGCCTTCCAACAACAACAAAATTGAGCTGAAGTGATTTTTTAATAGCAAAGCAGAGAGGAATGTTCATAGTGAACTTTGCAGCAGTGCCAGACTGCAGCAGTTAGCAATTAAGGATGTTCTCCTTACTAGTCTTAGCTGGCATAAGAAGGGTACTGCTATTGGGAAGCTCCCAATACCAGAGCTCCTCTGGCATTCGAAACTGGTCAGATGCTTCTTTAAGAAGTTCATGGTTCTGTTTAAGATGGTGGTGTGAGTGGTCTTGTAGTCACTGGTCTTACCTCCTTTGACTTATGACCTGGTCCAGGCTGCAGGCAGGATATTTCTCAACTTGAAATAGCATGAGTGGATTAGTCTCTGAGCCATTTGTGCTTAAGTTTAGTTGTTTTCCCTCTTAATGCAATGGAGATTGCAATACAGTTCCCTCCCAAGCATTCTTCTGAACGCCAACAGACTGGTAAGTGGCTTGACAAAGCCATGCAATGTGGAAACTCTTTCCTGGCCTTTATTTGGTCCAGCACAATTCTCTTTTTTTGAGTTGCAAATAAAGCTGGTTTATATGTGATGCTGGGGAACCAAAATAGCTGCAAAGCCTGATTATAGGTGGTGGACTTTGGATGAAACCATAGCCCCAGCCTAACTATTTTTGTCTGGACAGTGTCAAAATGACTTGGGATTTTCTTGCCTTTCAGATAAATGAGATTCTAGAGGCACCTACAGATGCTGCTTGCAGGGTTGGAGTCGAAGAGGGCATGAGTATAGGAGCTTTTAAAAAGTAATCAAACCCCTCTTACAAGGTAACAAGTTACAGGAGGCAGAATAACCTCTCCCCCACTCCCCCTCCACACACACTAGTGGTAGTATCTGTACTTTAACCCCTAGCAGGAGAGGGCTAATGGGGAGTTCCGCATTTCATCAACTTTAGAATTTCTCAGGGGTAGAGGGAGGTTTTCCAACTGAGGGAGTCTGATTAAATTCCCCAGGAAACCATGTTTTCCTTTTCAGCCTTTGTGGGTAGTGGGTGGTAAGTAAGCCAATCTGAAGGCCATATTTAAATATCCCCAAGGAGCAGGCACTGTGCACAGAAGAGCTGCTGGATAAAATAAAAGCAGAAACACTGCTATGTTACCTGGCTGTGATCTTGCATACCCTTTGCCATTCATGTAGCTTTTAGGGAGTTCAGGGTGGAGGGAATAGTGTAATGTGAGGACTCCTTTCCCAGTGTCCACTTGGCTCTAGTTTGTATTTATTTTCTCTGTTTGCTCTGAGTATTGTGAATGAATATGTGGGCAAGAGCATTTATGGTAGGGGTGAATTTAAGATATTTGCACAAAGCACACTCTGAATTTATTCACACTGGGAACTGGATTCTAAGAATTGTGCTCATTCAGTCCTGGAAGGGAAACACAGCCATGTGATCTGGGCCAGACTATCAAATAGGCTAGACCACTGAACAGCCACAGTGACCAGTCTGCGCCCTCAGTTCTGTCCCTGTTCTTGAATAATTTCAAATGGCAGAGGAAAACTGGCTTGTGGACAACTCCTTTCCACAAGTAGGTGTGAAACTTACCTCATGCGTTATTTGCTCAGCTCTGTGACATTTTTATACTGACTGTACCAGAAACATTTTTCTAACCATAGCTCTTGGACACACAGTGGGAGCCAGGAAGGGATGTAGCCATTGTAATGCTGAGCATCACAGCACCTAGCTTTTAGAAAATCACAGGAACAGTACTGTGATCCAAAGCCTGAATTAGGCACCACAGGTCCCTCTATACAATGAATAGGGGGAGAGAGGCGCTGAAAAGCCGGTGTAAGAGGTGAGGAGCTGCCTAATGTAGCCAATGGGAGATGCTAACCTAGAGTATGTGTCCTAAGCCTGTCCCCTCTCAGAATCAGGGCCGAGCTCTGCTTAGCAAGCCACAAATGGAGCTGCCTGATTCAGACAGCCTAGGAGATGCCTAAGGAGTTTCTTGCAGGAATGAGTTTAGTAGCTCCCTCCTTCCACACAAAACTGCCAGAAAAGAGGGGTGCCCTAACAACTGGTCCAGAGAGACATTCTCTCTCTCTGGCCCAATACCTATTCAATATTTATCCATAGTGGAATGGTCATTTGGGCCAGAGAGCAAGACCGAGAGTGACTCCTGTTGAATGTCTGGAGCACCCATCTAGGACAGGGGAGAGCCTGGGTCCAGTCCTCCTGGTCCACTCACTTTATTTATCCAGAGAACAGCTTCAATGGGAGAAACTGAGAGAGCCCCACATCAGAATGTCCTATAGCGCTGTGGTTAGAGCACTCCCCTGAGGGGGGGGGGTAGGAGACAGCTCTATTCAAATCCTTTCCTCCCCTCTGAAGGAGGGGAATTGAACCTGAGTGTCTCAGCATCCTAGGTAAGTGTTCTAACCACTGGGATAAAAGTTACTGCCTAAGCATTAGTGCATACTCGTGCTGGATTGTGAATTGGCCCTAATTTGGTAAATTATCTGAGAGGCCACCTACCAGATTAGCTTTATCTGGCTGCTTAGAGGAAGGCTGCAGTGTGCATGCCCCAGTGTAAAAAACATAGGTGTCTAGGATACTTTTACAGTGGAAAGTTAGGTGCCAAGTTTAGGCACCTACAGGGTTAAGTAGCAACCAAATTTGGTTTTGTGGATTGCAAGGGAGCCATGCCTGGAGATTTAGGGGCCTGATTCTGAGTTTAGGCACCTAAGTTGCTTTGTGGATAGTACCCATACTGTTGAGTGACTCCTTTTGCAAGACGTCTATGTTCACCATGCTCACAAAGTGAATCTCCTTTCAGTTCCTTCTGTACCTGAAAGGGGGAGAACACTGTGCTTAAGCCACTTGCTTCCTGTCTACATTACAGCATCAACCTTTACGAGCAGTGGAGCTGCACTGGTTGTGGATTATGGGTCCTGCCTGTGCCGTTGTAGATCTTGCCTTAGATGTACACTAGACTGGATATCGCCAAAGCATGTAGGGATTATCCTAAAGCAAAAAATCCTGCACCCAATCCAGGTCCCTTTTTTACCGTGAGTTTGATCACTGAATGAAAAGACAGCTCAACTCCTATGTCCATCTCCCTTTGTATGTCTGTTCCCTTGCAGCCTGAAACCAGAAGGAATAAAGCCATACATACTCATTCTGTGAAAGAAGGTAGATCCCTGCATGGACTGAGGGTGACCAAAGCATAGCATACTTTCTGCTGTTTTGCTATTGATCCTTCATTTGTGACTTTACCTTTATAAGCATGTGGCCAAACAACTACCATGTGCTCCATTTACTGCAGCTCTTGCATTCAAGGTAAAAGCTAAATCTTACAGAAATTGCTTTTCCTCAAAGGTGGTTAATTTCAGCCTGATGTTACAGAAATGGAAACTGAGGCACAGAGCAGTGAAGTGACTTGTTCTATGTTACCCAACAGGCCACTGACAGAACCAAAAATAGAACCCAGATTTCCTGAGTGTAATGCCCTGCTCTATCCACTATAGTGACTTCTTCATTCTTATCAGATGTTTGATACTTCAAAAGTGGTAATTATCAAAGAATTAGAAGCAAAAGTAGTCTCTGATGGGGGGAGGGGGGCAGATTCACTGCTGTGGGTAGGTCTTTAGGCAGAAGTGGGTGTGTATGGAGGGGACAGAAGAAGGGAGCTGAAGTTTTATGCCCCCCTTCTTGCTTCTGAGTAATCATTTTAATAAATCCCCAGCGGTAGGAGAGGCACAAAGGCAAGTCTTGTTATCCAACCTGCGTAGCCCCTTCAGTGGAGGCTCTCAGACCCCTGGCCTGCTCATGAGCTTCGTTAGCCAGCTGCTACATCTCCCCTCTTCCAATAGGCACCTCTTCAGTGCCTTGGAGATGGTCTCAAGCCCTTTGAGCTAGGGTCTCAGCTGCCACCTGGAAAGTGATGGATTTTGAAAGCTCTTGTGCTGGGCTATGACGATCCTTCTCTTTCATTACTCTGACTATTGTCTGAATTCAGGATATTAATTTATTGGCTGCTGCTGTTTGTCTGTCTCCCTAAGAGCCATGTGTATCACACCTAAAGCTGTGATCTACACGTGGAAACCTGCTACCTTCGGCTAGGTGTCAGACCCAGCCCTCTTCTGGTACCCCTTCAACACGGCTCACATGCAAAGGGCTCACGCCCCGCCAGAACAAGATCCTGCCTGCTGTACACTAAGCCCCCACATCCAGAAAGCTCTGACCATTGCATTGAGGTCTGCCGTGCTCTGATCACCCCGGGACCTGGCTAGTCTCTGCGGCAAAGGGGACTTGCTCGATTCAACCTCTGCCACCGCAATGCCCTCTTTAAACGGGCCTGAAGTAGAGGGGTTCGATGGCTGACGTCCTGCCTCGTGACACCCAGCGGCTGCGCCCCCTTCACAGCTGGCGCGTTGGGAGCAGATGCGGTGTGGACGGGCTCGTGTTGGCGGCGCTGCGGGGCGGGGGCGGATTCGGATCAAGCCCATCCATAAGACCGAGTAAGGGAGGAGAGGAAGAAAGGGAGGGCTGGGTCGGGTGAAGGGTTTGTTCGCACGCCACCCCGCCCAGCCCCAGGCCCGGGGGGCGGTGGGAGCCCCTAGGCAGGCCTGCCCTGCGCCCCTTCCTCTCCGGAGCGGGGTATAAAGCTCCAGGCTTTGCTCGGGCGGCGCCCCTCGCCATGCTGCTTTCCAGCCCCAGCCTCTCGGGCCGGGGGCAGGCCCCGCGCCGCCGGCGGGACGCGTCAGCCGAGGCGCCCCGGAGCGTGGCTCCGGCTCTGGGCGCCAGCCTCCACTTCTACGTGCTCTGGTCGCTGCAGGAGCCGCCCCGGCGGCTGAGCAGGTGGGAGCCGGGCCGGCGAGGGGCGAAACGGGCCAGTCTCGGGGCCCGCCCCGCCTGGGCTGTCCCCGGTGCCACGTGGGCCGGCCGCGGTTCCCCGGCACGCGCTCGGCTCGCTGCGGGGGCCCCGCTGGCTCCCGGCCCGGCCCGCCCCGCCAGCGCTGGGCGCACGGGGCCGTCTCCGACGATGGGGAGCCGGACAAACGCAGCTCCCCCATCGGCGGCCGCGCGCCCGGTGCCGCCGGAGCCTGTCCCGTGCCGCGGGATTTCTCTGCACCGAGCCGAGCGCGGCGGGGCTGTAGAAACGCCTCGGGCCGCGGTGTCTGGTGGCGGGTGTGGCGATGATCTGGTACCGCGGGCCACGCTTTGTCTATGCGGTTGCTGTGTCCAGAGGCCCTGGTCAGGATTAGAGACCATGGTCCCTTCTCTGTGGAGCCTGTACATATTTAATCAGCTTGAAATGGACTGCCTTTCAGTGTAACTGGATGATTACTATTTATTTGTATTACCGGGTGGGCCAGGGCCCCACTGTGCAAGGCGCTGTACAAACCCAGAAGAGTAAGACTCCTGTTGCCCCAAAGTTCTTACAGAGGATGAAACTAGAGAGGGGAGTACAAGGTCCCAGTGAACGGATGCTGGTCGGTGTGATTGGCAGTGGTCTGTGTACTGCCACTGTCCATCCATTTGAAAGTTGTTTGAATATCGCTTTGTCCTGACATGATGATGAGAAAGGGGGAAACCTCTGATTTGCCCCCTCTAGACCAGTCATTATTTTCTGTTTGTGTATTGCATCCCCATTTCTTTGTCTCCTCTTTAAACTGAAGAGGCCTGATTCTTTCAATCTCTCCTCAAGTTGGGGTCTGCCCAAGCCGCTCCTTGTTTTCAGTTTCCTATATCTCTGCTACACCATTTTTTTTTTATCTCTTCAAGCAAATCCAGCTGGATGTGTTACCAGACTCAGCTGCCTCTGCCGCTGCCAAAACAACTTGTAGTCTTTGGCTTGGGTGACTGGAATTGTTATTCCCAGGACACAAGCATCACTGTGGAGGTGCTGGTGAATCCAGATGTCAAGCCACAAAGGATTGGCAAGCTGGGGTCTGATGTGAGGTAAATGTTACGTTGGGGCTTGGACAGGCACTGAGGTATATAACACCAGTCTCTTCCTATCACGTCCCAGCTCTGTCAGCCCTTCCACTCCTCACCTCATCAACCCACCATGCTACCCCCTCCTAGCCCTTCAAGGAGGTTCTTGTGATTGTTCCTTACAGCAGTGATGGCAGTGACAGGTTGGGCCCTATGGTTCCTGGCTGAGGGGTGCTTTGTTGCATAGGGAGTGGATTGCTTCTGGTGGGTGCTGGTAGGTGGTGGGGGACCAGAGCCCCTTTGTTATTTGAGGTAAATCTGAGCTGATTGCTGGCAGACATTTTATCTGGTGTGGGTGGTGGGCAGGTCTCCCTCAGCTAACAAGGGAATAGAGAGTGTGGGGGCAAGTGGGTCCCCTCCTGACTTGTGTGGGGCTCCAGACTCCTTCCTAGGACCATCTCTTAAAACTTTGGGCTAGGGCTGGGTGGGCCGACCCTCGCAGGAAGATGTGCAGCAGCATATTCAATCAGTGCAGCAGCTGCTTGATCCCTTCTTCCTCCTTGTTGTGGCCAGCTTTGGGGTGAACGGGTCTTACATGGTGACTGCCTTTACAGCAACTGTTGTAGCAGTGGGGCATGCAGATGTAGCATGGCTGCTGCCAGCAAAAAGCACCCAGCTCTGTTCTAGCACAGAGAGGGTTGAACATTTTTGCAGGTGGAGCTGATGCTCAGTCAGGGGGACCTGACAGACTGCCTTTTGGGGGCAGGGGGGGGGCAGGACATCTTTCCCCACTCAAAAATGTAACCAATTTCTTTGTCCCCTCCAGCCAATCCCTTTGCACAGATACAGCCTGATGATTGTGGGGAGGAGAGTGTGATGATTGTCAAGGACACATCCCAAACTGAACATCAAAAGTGAGGGGGCTCCCATAGAAAAGGCCTATAGACTAGAACTCCTGCATAGATTTTTTTTTTTCTGACCATCCTATAGAACTCATCCGTTCCCCCTTATTGGCATGGCAATTCCCCCCCAGATCAGCCCTTTTCCGCCATATTGTTACTAGGGTGAAAAATAATCAGGGGGTTCCCTGGTTCATTCCCCTCCATATGATTTTTCCTTACTCAAAACTTTTGTGACCCTGAGCCTCTTCTTGAGGGTGAGACCCCTTCTTTGTAGCCAAGGGATCTGGATGGAAGAGAAGGTGGAGGAGAGCTCCTTCCCCAGGCTGAATGCTTTGTGGCTGGGGGCACTGAATGCTATGGAACATTAGCACTGGTAGGGAAGCAGGATGGCTCCCCCGGACAATGTCTATTGGGAGCTGAGATTCCATGGTTCTTGCACAGGTCTCTTGTGTGGGAAGATGATTGGAGGGTGGATGTTCTGATGGCTTCTTTGAAACAGATGGACAGTGGCAACCCGGTTAAACTTCTCCTGACTGTCAATGGGCAGGTAAGAAAGCATCTCCTGCTCTTCCCATTGTAGGTGCCAGGCATGGCCTGCAGCACCCCCTGCTGTTTCAGTGCTGGGTCCCCTCCCACGGATCTGCTAATGCACCTCATCCTGACCTGCAGCCCTGCTGTTCCAGATCTGTGTTCTAGGTTTGCCAGTGCACCTTTGACTTTTAAATGCCATAGGATACTAGTAGGCAAAAGGATGTTTCAGTTCCATTCTGCCCCCAGTTCCTGGTATTCAGGCAGTTGGTTGACCATGTGCTGACATCACTAGATCGAGCACCCCTGAGATGGATCTTCTCCTTCTTACTGTTCGCCTCCTTTGTAAAGTGCTTGTGATCTAGGGATGAAAAACTAGGTATTTTATCTATGATGAAAACTAGGTGGTATTCTTGATACATCTTGAGGCTAGAAAGCTGCTGATTGGAGCACTCCTGAATAAGGTTCCAGTGCAGGGTCTGAGACCAGGCTCCTTGTCTGTCTGTCCAGGTAGCTTCCCAGTCTTAGTCCTATAGATTCTGAGGCCTATGGTATTGCTGTCAAAATTGGGGATGGTGAGCTAGGGACCTGGTATATTCATATTTGCAACCTTTCAGAACCAGCACTGTATCTGTCCCAGGGTCTCGCTGCTGTCTGACTATGAGGATTCCTGCCTTGTTCCACCTCCCTGGGGATGTTGCATTGTTTGTAGCTGTCACAGCACTGGGGGCTCTGCTGAATTCCCAGCAATAGTTCTGTGACCAGTCCTCCTAGACAATTGCCTAGCCCCATGGAGCAGGAAAGAGAGGCAAAGAAGCATTCCTCGTGAATGAGCATCTCCTGTGGTAAATACCTCTGGGGTAAGAAGCTCCGTCATCACCACCAGACCAAATTCCAAAAACTGGCTAACTGCTAGGTCTCAAAATGTGACTGTAAATTGGGAATCCTTATCAAGTCAGTGTGTTTCCAGTGGGGTCCCACAGGGATCAGTGCTTGGCCCTACACTATTTAACATTTTTATTAATTATCTGGAAGAAAACCTAAAATCATCACTTATAAAGTTTGCAGATGACACACAAGTTGGGGGAGTGGTAAATAATGCAGAGGACAGGTCACTGTTTCAAAGTAATCTGGGTTACTTGAGAAATTGGGTGTAAGCAAACACTGTGTTTTAATACAGCTAAATGGAAATGTATATATCTAGCAGCAAAGAACATGGGCTATACTTACAGGATGGGAGACTTTTGCTTGAGAAGCAGTGGCGCTGAAAAAGATTTTGGGGTCATGGTGGATAGTCAGCTGGATATGAGCTCCCAGTGTGACGCTGTGGCCAAATGAACCAGTGCAATCCTGGGATGCTTAAATGAGGGAGTCTCAACTAGGAGTAGAGATTATTTTATCTCTGTATTTGGCACTGATGCAACCACTGCTGCAATACTGGGTCCAATACTGGTGTCCACAATTCAACAAGAATGTTGATAAATTGGAGGGGGTTCAGAGAAGACCACAAGAATGATGAAAGGATTGGAAAACGTGCCTGATAGTGAAAGACTTAGAGGTCCATCTATTTATTTTAACAAAGAGAAGGTTAAGGGAAGTGGCTGGATTACAGGCTATACATATCTACCTGGGGAACAAATATTTAATAATGGGTTTTTCAATCTAGCAGAGACAGGTATCACATGATTCAATGGCTGGAAGTTGATGCTAGACAAATTCAGACCAGAAATAAGGTCTACATTTTTGACAGAGAGAATGATTAACCATTGGAATAATTTACTAAGAGTTTTATGGTGGATTCTCCATCACTGGCAATTTTTGAATTTAGATTGGAGTTTTTCCAAAAGATCTGCTCTAGGAGTAGTTTTGGGGAAGTTTCATGGCCTGTGTTGTACAGGGGGTCAAAGTAGATGACCACAATAGTCCCTTCTGGCCTTAGAATCTGTAGGGCTCCAATCCTGCACTTGCTCCAATTCTTGTAATTTAGCTTTTTACTCACCCTGTGAGTGAGGGAGACTAGCCACTTGTGAGTATTAAACGTTGTTTTTATGCTTGCTCTGTGGTCCCTGTCTGTCCCTTAGCTGCTCAAGGGCATCTACAACAGCACCCCCACTCGCCCGTTTCTGGCACCAGAGCCCAGCCAGTCACCTGTCCTCCCAGAAGATACCATGTCCCCCATCCAGCTCTTGGACGGTCCGACTGAGGTACGTGCATGCTGAACACCTCATCTGTTCCTTCACCTCCTCTGCCCTGCTTGTAGCCACTGGAGGCCAGTGAGCTTTATATCCAAGTGAAGCCATGGGCACCATTCTCCTAGCAGGGCCCTGGCTGAACAGGTTTGTGAAGCGAAGGGTTTGTCTGTGGCAGAAAGATCAATCAATTGTAATGTCCCTCGTTTGAGTCAAATGCCCCTAGTGTCCAGAGGTAAATGCTTCAGTTTGTCACTGTGCTGCTCTCCCACCTTCCAATAATGCCCGTGTTCTTGCTGTGCCACTCTTCAGTTGGCAGCCCATAGCTGGGCATGCAGCAGGAGGATGGTGGCATCAGCTTGGTTCCCTCTCTAAAACTAACCTCCATCACAGTAGTGGGGGTCCTGGCTCACCTGCCCCTGTGTCGTCTCCAGCCATGGATGAGGCCAATATAAAGAGCTAACTGAGATGATAGAACAGGCTTACTTTTTCTCCCGGAAGTCACAGGCAGCTGATTGTGCTGTCCAACGGATGTCACAGGTTAAAGGTCAGAGTTCGGAGCTGACTGTCAGAGCACCAAGGCCTGGAAGAAAGGATTTATCTCCAGCGCTAAAAAAGCCATGGGTGCCTCTTGCCCCAGAGTCACCCACGGGCCAGAGGGCACCTAAGGAGGCCAGGAAGAAAAGCTGCAAGCCTAGTCCTATTCAGCTAAAGAAGCCTAGGAAAGTCTTGTTTGTGCCCAGGGCATGTGAAGGGGAGCAGGACGCTGAAGGTAACGGGTCTGTAAAAGGGGAGTGAGCTGTTGGGCCAGAAATGGGAACCTGAGGTTTCCTGAATGCCACTGGACTACACCCTATGATACTAGTACTTCGCTCTTTATCTGTAGGTGTCAAAGCACTTACAAATGAAGATAAATATAATCTCCCCATTTATAGCTGAGGAAACTGAGGCATAGAGAGCGTTACCCAATGCTACACAGCAGGTCAGTGATAGAGCTGAGGCTAGATCTGAGGTCTCCTGGGCCCTAGTTCAGTATTCTGTCCATTAGGCCACCTGCTCTCCCTTATCAGAACTATTTGGCAGTTTGAGCAGAAACGGAGACGTGGAGCCTGAGCTCCTGTCTCACCCTCGTGGGGTCCCCCCAGAGTGGGTGAAGCACAGTGGCAGAGTGGGGGCTCTCTGAGGAACCTTGCCCTGCTCTGCTTGTACTTATACCTGTTCTGGGAGACACACCCTCTCCCTCCAGGGCTGTCAATCCTGCACCTTTCACCAGCACTGACCTCACCTACTCTCTTATGCTGTTTGAGACCCAAGTCCCTGAACCTGGGAGTTCGTGCAAACAGGCAAAATGAGCTGGTGACTTCACTCCCCATGAGTCAGCCAATCACCCTGATATGTGGCTGGATTGGAACCAGTGTGCTAGACGTGAGAGGGGCCATATCCATTCCCATGGATCTCCATGTATTGCATGGCTCTGTGCCAGGGTAGGGGGTAAGAGGTGCTTACAGCACATCACAGGATTGAGCTCCTCCAGTGAGGTGACTCCCTGCTGCTGCCTTCAGGGACCATCACCTAACTGTGTTTTCTCTCTGCAGATTTCGGGGTGAAGGAGCTGCAAGGTGAGAACCTGGTACTCAGACCCTGGCCTGGCTTCTCCGCCACATGGGCCTCTCATTCCCTTTGTGGGCTTTGGAGGGAACATTGATGCTTGTTCCCTTCACTCCCTGAGCATCAGGAGCTGTGAGCAGGCTGTGCCTTGGGGTTGCCCTCAAACTATACACCACTGGGCAGTGTGAGAGGGACAGGAACAGTCTCCAACACCCCCTGCAGCCTTCCTGCAATCTGAGCTGCCCCTCTGGGTGCTTGGGGAGCTGGGTAAAATGATGCGTAGACTTGACCAAACTTTTTCCAGATGCCCCATCAGTTACTGTGGGGCTTGCTGACAAGGGAAGAAAGAAGAAAATGGAACAGGGGAAGGCCCCTCACTAATGAACTAGCTGGAGGGAACCCTAGCCTCTGACCCCCACATACCCTAGGAACTGGCAATCCCCTGGTCACCAGACTCTCCCAGTACTTTTAAATGTAGGAGAGAGGAACTGGACGTATCCACAGCTGAGGGTCCTTTCCTGCATGGCTGCTCAGGGGGATCAAAATGCCCCCTCCCTGCCTGTCGCTGAAGTGCAGGCAGCATGATCCTGCAGCCAGCCAGACTCCCCACTGCTGATTTCCCTGTGTTACCGAGATGGGAAACCCAGTGATTACTCCCTAAAGCCAATGAGAAAATCCCCCTGCCCAAGGGGTCCTGGCCTCCACACCACGTAGGTGTCGGTATCTAGGACTTCTTGCCCTGCCATCTGCCCTTGAGGGTTCAGCACCTCAGGCTACCACCTTCCCATGAGAGCCAGGCCCTTGCCTCCTCACTTTGCCCTCTTCATGGAAGTGAGGAGAGCCTGAGGCCCCTCATCTGGTCCGGTGACAGTCCCATTCCATCTCTCCTCCAGTCTGTCCGAGCCCACGATGGTGTCATGCCATGTGCCTCAGCGACCCAGAAACGGCCATTCTGATTGGTGGAGAGGGAGCCAGTCAACAGCCTTGCAAGGATGCTCTCTGGAAACTAGAGATTGGTGAGAGCTTTGGGGCTGGGCAGGGAAGGCAGAGGTGCCTGGGGTGGAAGGTGCCTCTATGCGGAGCAGGAGCTGAGTGGATTGGGTCTGCTCTGAGCCAGGCAGATGAAGCATTCTGCCCCTGCCGATGCCATTCTAAGGGCCCAGGGAAGCCCTCTAGTGAGGGCTGCCCTTGGCTCCTGCTGTGTGCTGAACCCTCTGCAGGGAGAGAGCTGTGTTACTCTGTGTTGATAGGCTGGAAGCTACTGGCTCCCTCCGCTGGGATGAGAGTGCGGAACGGTGTCTCTGTGACACTGCAGCTCCCCCTGATGTGCAGCTAGTTTCCCGTTTTCTCTTTGCTGACTCTCCTCCCTGCTCGTTGCTGGTAGCGCCATTTCCCTCCACTCAGCAGAAGGCTGGATGCTGCTGAGGTTGGGGGCCATCCACTGGTGCAGCCCAATGCTGAGCTCCATGCCATAGGCCTCAGCCTAAACCCGTGATCCTGTACAGGTGAGCTGCTCCTGCTGTTGGCTGTGTTAGGAATTCCTCGTGTCCTGCTATTCCCAGCTAGTCTGCTGCCCCTGCACCTTCCGCTTCCAAGCACAGAAACGGTGCTGTAAACTCTTCCTGCTCCCTTCATTCCTCCCCTACCTTGACTCAGTGCCAGAAGGATCTTGACCAAAGGCTGGTATGGGATAGGACTTTTGAGATGTGGGGAATGAAGGGGAGGGTCTCTGGCCCCTCACTGTATGGTGTTATTCCCACAGACAATGATTTCTGGTTCCCAGTGGATCTGCCACCACTGGACTCTGTGCCACAGTGCTCACGGGGTCACACCGCCACCTATGACCTAGACACCAAACGCATCTATGTCTTTGGGGGCATGAAGGAGGGCAAGCACTACAGCACCATCTACATCCTGGACACAGCTACCTGGAAGTGGCTTCTCGTGGCTGTGAGTAGTGGCGCTTCTATGGGAAAGCAACAAAGCATGGGGATGGTGGAAAGAAGTGTGTTTCTGTCAGGGACCAGCTGGGAACCCAAGAGCACTGCCTCAGGGACCCTGAATGTGCCCATGTCCTTGCTCTTGTGCTTACTCTCATCCAGTGTGAGCGAAGCTGGAGGCAGAATAGATTGACATTGGATGCTGTATCTGAGTCAAGCTACATGGGAGAATAGCACACAAATTGCAGGGGAAATGGTCTCCCATTTGTGGGGGGCTAGTGAAAACCTGGAGTAGGCACTAAGGCAATGAGCTGGCTTTTGTGGTTCAAATGGCCTTACCTTGTGGTTCTCCCCCCTCCCTCCCTTACCTCTCTCTTTCCTGGAGAGCTAGTGACCACCTGCCTCTTCCTCCCTTCCCTTTCTGGGCAGCACGAAGGCATAAGGAAAGCTAAGGGGCTGAGAGAGTGGCATGGGTGGAGTTAGCAGTGATGAGGCAGAAGCATTTCCAGAATGACTCCCTCTCCTGGTTTGTGTTCAGAAGCAATGGGGATAGGCAAGTCAGCAGGGTGATGCCCCATTCAGGTCAGAGAAAGGTGGGGAATAAGCTGAGCAGATAGTGTCCACCTGTATCTTAGCGTTCTGGGCCTGGAACAGGTGGAGTGGCGCCAGTGCCAACTGTGCCCACGGCCAGTAGGGACCTGACCCATGTCAATTAGGTGCTTCATTTCACATGTGAAACGTGACTGGAAACTTCCTTCCTTAGGCCAAGGGGAAGGTGCCGACATTGGCCTACCACAGCGCCACCATCTACCGCAAGGAGCTTTTTATCTTTGGAGGGGCTTTCCCCAAGATGGCATCCCTGGAGTCCAGGGCCTGCAGCAACACTCTCTATATCTTCAACCCAGAGTATGAGATTTGGTACCAGCCCATTGTGGAGGGAGAGAAGCCCTTACCTCGGCTTGGGTGAGGTGCCTTCATTTCAACCCTCAAAGTTGGGGTGGGGGGGAATCACCAGGTCCCCTCTAGTTAATCAGGACACCTAGAGGGCTGGGCATGATCCTTCTTTACAGTCACATCAGGACTGGTCCAGTCATAGTTTTAAATGTCACAAGTGAAGCAGCTCCCAGCCCTTCCCCTGGGGGACTCTCCTCTGTCACCAGCTGGTGATGCTCTGGTATCATGGCTGTGGGGAACACAGAAGAGGGGAATGGGCATGTGTAAACTGAAGCTGCTCCAGCTCACAAGATTGTAGCTGAGTTAATGGCTCTCCCAGAAGCCTGCTTTTGTGAAAGGAGACTGAATCCTCAATACCAGGAGATTCCTGAGGCTGCCTCACTCACTCACACCCCTCTTTTCCCAGCCATTCAGCCACCCTGCTGAGGAACAAGCTGGTGATCTTTGGGGGCCAGAGAACCCCTTTGTACCTGAATGATGTGCACATTCTGGATCTGGGTAAGAAAGGCATATCACCTTCCTGTCCGTACACTGGGCAACTGGGGTGGGAATCCAAGGGCTGTCTGCCTTAGGAAACATGACTGGGGAATGAGAGGGCCCTTGTGTGATATGGGAGGTGGACAGCATGGTTCTGAGATGTCCCTGATTGGGCTGGTAAGAGATGGCCTGGCCCAAGGCAGGGGATAAGAAACATCAGGTACTAGTGATTGCAAGAGGCTGGATAACAGACTAAGCAGGTTGTTGCTCTGATTTGATGCAGAAAACCATATGTTCCTCACATTCAGCAGAGCTGTTTGCCTTGCAGTGGGGATGGGCAGAGCTGCTAGGATTGCCATGCATTTGAAGTGTCTCCTGCTTTTCCCCTGTGCATCAGGTTACATGGAGTATACGCCAATCCCATTTCTCTCAGGACAGCCTTCTGCGCGCTGGTAAGATCCTGCTATAGCATCAAGAGGCATCTCCCGCCCCAATCATTTCACTTCTTGGTTGGTACTGGTGCTTCCTGCCCCCTACAGCTCCCCCTCTCACAGCATCTGCGTGGCAGTAAAGCCACAGAAAGGGAGAAATCCTTATATGGAAAACAACGGGTCCCTAAAGGGAGGCCCTTGGCTACTAGCCAACATAACCCTCTGCCCTTCATTGGTGCCTCTCAGGCACTGATTAAGCCTCTCAACACCTGCAGAGGTGAGTCAGCATCCAAGGCACAGAGAGGGAAGTGACTTGCCTGGGGTTACACAGCAGTTCAGAGGCAGACCTGGGCTTAGAACTCAGGAGTCCTGACTCCATATGTGGCTTGAACCACTACCCCAGGCCTCTTCTCCTAGGTAAATATGGACCCCATCGGAGCTGTCTGGGGGGGAAGGTGGGTCACCTGTAGGTTTTGCTCTGGTTATTGTTATGCTCTGCTTTGATTTTAGTTTCCATGCTGCAATGCCAGTGTCTGACCAGAAGGTCCTGATCAGTGGGGGCTGCAATGCCAAAGGAGCCTTGCAGGATGTATTCACCTTTCACCTTGGTGAGTAATTCCCCATCCCCTCCTCAGAGCTGCTGACTGACAAAGAATCATCGCAGGTGTCGTGCGCAAGTAGCTATGCACTCGCTGGTATTTCTGGCTGCCTGGTGTCCATCTGTCTTTCATCCCTGGTGCAGAGGATAGATTTGCCTGCACTGATTACTCCTTTTTGTTGCAGACACCTTTGCATGGAGCACAGTGACACACAGTCACCTCTGTTTAGTGCCCCGGGCTGGCCATACGCTGCTCAACCTCACCTCTGCCCACCTGCCCGATGTGGACAAGGAGAGCCAGGGAAAGCATAATCTGTGCACTGTGCTGGTTTTTGGTGGCTCAGATTGTGCTGGGACCTTCTACAATAGCACAAGCAAGATCCAGCTGGACCTAGAGGAGACCCAGCCCAGAGTAGCAGGGGTTCTGTGCTAAGGTAAATAGAGACAAAGGGATAGACTGTGGATGGCAATAAATGAATCAAAACAAAGAGGTGAACCAAGTCTCTGCATGTAAGTGAAATCTGCCTCATGTTTGGAATGCCTCCCTGAAAGCTACGCTAGCTTCTTGCCTTTGTTGGGGCCCATGGAGATGCGGCCTGAGGCCAGGCACAAATTCCCAGCCTCACCCTTGCTTGGTGCTTCTGCTTTGACACCTCATTACTCTGGGAAGCCTGAACTGAATCTGTCATGGCTTCGTTACAGGGGCATTTTCCCCCAAGGCCTTGTGCAGAACTAGTCTCTTGCTTTCCTCTCCTGCTGCATATCACTTATTTTCCCTGCCCCAAATCCTAGCTTCTGTTGAGCCACTGGCTCTTCCTGCCATCATTCTATTAGCTTAGAAATGAAAGTGACCTCATATTCACTCTGAGCTGGGTGAGGAGAGGGGGTTGCTGCAGACTGTGAAGAGAGATCTATAACTTGGGGATGTCAGTCGCCCACCAAAGCTGGCTAGATCTCAGCTGCAACTTAGCAATTCCTGTCTGCCACCCAGGAATGGGTTTTTCTGGCTTGGAAGGGCTCCGGCTGACTGAGAATTCACTATCCAGAAACCTCCCCTTGAAGAGTAATGGGGACAGTATTGCTAGAAAGTGAGTGACCGGCTTTCTACCAGTGGCTGAAAAAAGTGTCTGTTGCTGTGTGATGTCTGGGTATAAGTGGCATGCCATATGAGGAGGTCTTTGGCTAATGGGGGAGCTGGCTACCAATGCCAGCAATGAGGGAGGCTAGTTCTCCCAGCATGCTGGGTGAAGGGAAGACCTACAGATCACCCAGCAGCCTGGGAGAACTAATCCTTTTCATGCTGTCACTGTTGGTGTGGCAGGCATGGTGTAGCATAGGTGTTAGTTGTTCCCACCAAGGGCAGAGGGACCCGGGCTTGGGGTCTAGCTCTCATTGTGTTTGCAGTAGGGGAGCATGGGCCTGATCCTCCTTGCACTTACACCCATGTAAAGTAGTATTTATTCCACTGAAGTCAATGGGATTAAATGTAATTCTGTCATGGGTGCTAGTACAACCAGGCCCCGTGTGTTAATGGTCTAGTTTTACTCTGTGCATGGAGTGGTTCTTTGATGCTCTTCTATGCCTGGTGAAAGTGAAGCTACCTCACGCTAACCTTGTCCCATAAGTAGAACGCAGTCTTTCCTGTAGTTCCTGTACAAAGGTATTGCCCTCCCCCTCCAAAATGGCAGAGCCCATTCCTGGGCCCAAAGCCACACAAACTCAGGGCTCAAGATAGCTATTGATGCTGCTGCTTTAATCTGCTGCATGGTGAGATTTAAGGCAGTTAAACATGATCAAGTGTAAGCATGACCTTGCCCTATTTCACTGAAGACTGCAATGGGCCACCTACAGCTTCTTTCAAAGTAAAAGAGCTAGCGCCCCTTCTCCTTCCTCCAATGCAGCTGGCAAGGACACACCAATACTATGGCTTCCTGCTGGGCACGTGAGCGTGGCTTTCCTTGTCTAGGCGGGATGTGATCCATTTCTCTGGCATTCCTGGCCTCATGCTTTAAGAGAGGAACGGAGCCAGCATGTAGGAATGCCTTAGGCTTGCAGCTCTGCAGGGGTGTCGGGCTGCCGGCATGGGTGGCTCACTTGGAACGCCTCTAACTCCAGAAGGGCTTTATTGATTCTGGCTATTGTGGGGTATGGAGCCAGGTCCACTTTAAATCTACAAAGGGAAAAGAGCTGCAGTCAGATATGCCCAGCTAGACAGTTAGTCCAGGGGGGGTTCTACAGAATCCCTGCTCCATGGACCAGGGCAACATGATCAGCACAAAGCTCTACTAAAGTCAAGCAGGCAAGGATCATCTGACAGATTGGGGCCTTGTTGCACCAGGCAAAAAGGTGTGTTCTGCTCATGCTTTAGCTAAAGCTGTCCCTAGGGTTTACCTTGGCCTGCTAATGTGTGAAAGCTTTCTTGTCTTCACTAGGATTTTACCTCCTGTGTGTTTCTTTTTGTTGGTTAGCATGTGGCAAGAACACACCTTTTTCCCTATAGTGGATGCCCACAGTGGTCTTACAACCTCTTTAAAGAAAAAATGCCAGTCATTATGGTATCCAAGCACCTTCTCTCCTCTTAGAGTGTAAAACACTCCAGTGTTGGCTGAAGGATGCTTCCATTAGCCCCGAAAGCCTGTGTTTCCCATGCCTTCTGCATAGGTGGGGAGACAGAATCTGACTTGTCAGCTTTTCTGGGGGCAGCTGCCAGTCTTGCTCTGGAGGCCTTGGGGAAGAAAGGCCAGCCCAGCTCCTCACTTTTGTGAACTCTCAAAAGATACAGCGTTTTGTAAATGGAAAAAATCATGGTGAGAAAGATGTGTGGCCTGAGCATCAACAGGAGGAAGGTAGGGCTTGGCTCTCAGCCAGGCCTCTGAAGCAAGAAATGGGGTCTAATGGAGCTGACTAGCCCTCACTCACCTCTCTGCATTGTAAACCTGAGGGACCAAGCACAAGTCAGCCATGGAAACCTGGAATGGAGCAAAGAAAACTGGTCAAAGCAATTAAAACGCACCCTACTGCCTTTTAGTGCACTGGCTGGAGCTGGGCAAGCCCATTTTTCCCCCAAAAGGCCCTTCTCCACTCATCCTGTTCTGAAGCTATAGTGGGCCCTATGAAAAGCAGGGGATCTGGAACCAGTAGTGGATGGTTGTTTCAGTTACAAACTAGCACTACACCTTGCCACATGCCAAGAATCCAATCCAGGTGGTAGAGTTGAACTGCTGACAGATGAACAGTTGTACGTGTTTATGGTCAGTGTTACTTTCTGTTGGCACACAAAATGAAAAAGGAGGAGGGGTCTGACTGGAATGGAATATAAAGCCGCCTACACTTCAGTGCTGCCTGGAACAGTAGTGAGTGTAAACTGTTACTCTCTGATGCCTCTTTGGGGCTTGTAGGTTCTCAATTCAGTTTCTAGTAGGATTGGTGTTGAAACAAAGTTTGTTTCTTCCTTCCATGGGGGAGGGAGGGCAGTTATTCTTTTACCAACTTTTATCCAGCATTAGAGGGTCACATTGGGAGCTCCAGGGCTGCACAGAAGGTCTCCTCCTCTGCAGGCTGGCTCAGATGCTGGTCATGGGGACCATGTAGAATGGCTGCAGGCACAGGAATGCATGGGAGCCACTTGCAGCTGCTTGCCATTAGCGGTAGGAGAGCTGCATGGCTACACACCATGGAGACCAATTCATTAGGCAAGCCAGGCATCCTGGAAATTCCTATGGCAACTCTGCCATTGAGCAAACAAATCCAGGTGTCTCTCCAAAGGGGGAGGAAACAAACAGGAGGGGACGGTGAGTTAGATGTGTGATAAGCGAACCTCACTTATTTGCATTGCAATAGATCTAAAATCAAGGTCCTGTACAAACACAAGGTAACAGACGATCCCTGCACCACAGAGCTTACAATCTAAACTGACAGGACAGACAGAGGGTGGGAGAAAAGAACTTTATCTCTGTTTTAGACATGGAGAACTGAGGAAGAGAGAGTAATTTGCCCAAGGTCATTTACTGACATAGTGATAGAACCCAGATTTTGTTCATAGAGCTAGAAGGGAGATGAGGAGTCATCAAGTCCAGCCTCCTGTGCTGAGGCAGGATCAAGTAAAGCTAGACTATCCCGGACACGTTTGTCTGACCTGTTCTTAAAAACCTCCAGTGCTTGAAATTCCACAGCCTCCTTTGGAAGCCTACTCCAGAGCTTAACTACCCTTGTAGTTAGAAAGTTTTCCCTAATATCTACCCTAAGTCTTCCTTGCCACAAATTAAGCCCATTACTTCTTGTCCTACATTCAATTCACATTAAGAGCAGCCTCTCTGTTACAGCCCTTAGTGTATCTGAAGACTTATCAGATCCCAGTCCAGTGCCTAAGTCCCCAGACCAACCTTCCCCCCACAGTGGGGTGAAGCAGCTGCAGGACTGGGATGTTAAGCTCTGGGATTGAGTGGCCTCCTGCAGTCTTAAGTACTTTCTGCTCTGTCTGGAATGGGTAGGAAAAGGAGCTGTACTAGTTGGGCTATTTTGTTTTTCTTTAAAATATGTTAGTGATAATTTGGCATTGAGTTGGCAGGGCTGGAGACTGAGCCCATTATCAGGGGAATAGGTTCTGCCTGGGCACCACCACAGCCAGAGTGCCTGCTTGGACCAGGAAAGGCCACCTCCAAGGAGGACTAGTCCTTGGAGTCAGCCAACAAAGAGGCTGGTTTGAGCTGTAGCTTCCTGCCCACCAGGTACGGCATTGAGGTCCCACCAAGTCACTTCACACAGGGGGCCACTAACCTGCTGGCAAATGAAAACAGCTCTGTTTCTATTGGCAGGCTAATTCAGATCCCATGGCCTGAGCAGTGAAAGACTCTGTATCCTATGCCCCAATCTCCAGCCAAGTCCTATAATCTTGTCTAATTAGATGTGTCTCCTAGAGCATCTGAGCACCAGTAGTGTGCCAACAGGCCCAAACAAACATTTCTTCTAGTCCATGGCTTTTTGCCATGCCCACTGAGCTAGGAAATGGATAGCTGTCATCTTCTTGTGTAAAATGCTATGAAATGGCTATTCCCCAAAGGAGGAGAAGCAGCTAGGGACAGAGAGCAAATAATGGGTTGAGTCAGATGCACGCAGCCCTGCTTCCTATGATGAGGCCCAGGGAATGCTCTGTCTACATATACCTAGAGCACAAGGTGTGGTTGTGCTGCACAGCCTCGATGCCCAAACCCTTTAAGCTCCACCACAGTGGGAGATGATTTTATCTCAGTCTTAGTTAAATGCTAGACTATCAATCCCTTCTGCAAGCTGTGCTCTGTCTGTCCTTACCTCATCCCCAATGCAGTAGCGCCCAGCTGTGTGCTGCAAGATCCGCTCCAGAGCTGAAAGAGACAGTGCACTGAGTCAGGAAGCAGGAACTTTCACTTTCAGGGGCTTAAATGGGGGTGATGCAGGCCTAAATTGCCAGCATCACTTTTGGTTTGAGTAGTGTGAACCACAGTACCCTGAGCTGGGCTGGAAGGGAGCAACCCAGGGCAGCACTTACAGGGATGGAGACTCTCACTGGAGCTGAGGGACCCACCAGACATTTTGGACCCAAGATGGTTTCAAAAGGACAAAATAGGCTTCCTGTTCTTCCCCTCTGCCCTCCTCATCTGCTGTTAGTAGCAGGGAGAGGGGCTCCCCTACAAGAAGAGACTAAAGAGCAGAACTGGAAAGAAGAACAGGAAGGTTCAGGATACAGGGATATAAACTGGGTGAAGAGGGACGGCCAGTCAGACTCCTGTAACCCTATCCCAGGGCATAGGAACAAGGAGCCACATTGTGAAATTAAAGGCAACCTATTGAGGAGGAAATAGAAATGGTATTTTATGCCTACTAGAATTAACATGGGGGACACTCTGCCAGGGATATTGGGGCAACAAGCTCAGTAACAAGTATTTGGTAACAAATATTCAGTAACAAAGGGTTGTACAGTTCATACAAATGTAAAAGGCATCTGCTGTGACAGCTGGGGAAAAAGGTGTTGTCAGTCCTTGTGTCAGGGTACAAGTTGACTGCTACAGGCACCAGGAAGGAATCCCACCTTTCTTTTCCAGATGCAGCATTGAGCTTCCTCTGAAGCATCAGATATTTAGCCATTGCTGGATGTGAGATTCTGGATCACATGGGCCATTGGTCTGCTCCAGCATGGCATCAGATGATACCATACTGGTTGGTTCACTGTTCTGTTCCTATGCAGTAGAAAGCAGGACTTTGGACTAGATCACCCACCAGACTGCTTATTCAGTGCTTTGTGCTATCAGTAGATGCGCTAATTAATTTAGTGCAGACGTACCTTGGAAACCACAGGTGATACAGTGTTGAGCCCACTCCAGCTTCTTCTCCCCTCCCACTTGTTTCAGTATAGTCAGGTTCTGAGAAGGCCAAAGAGTCCCCCAATTAGATTGATCCCACAGGTTGTAACTGGCCCCAGGCCACACAACACAGAGTGAGCTGGGATTAGATGTGTCAGTCCCTAGTACCTGGTCCCAAACTCGGTCCCCTGCATCACTACAGTGTCAGTCTCTTCATGACAGACCCACATGTCCCGGTTCCTCTCTCAGAGTTGCCCTTCCTACAAAACATTGCATGCCTTTTCCTGGGCGCTCTCAGCCTCCTGCCAAGAGGTGCCAAACCCGGGCAACTGCAAACTGCTGCTCTGCTTGTAAATTTCGCTCATCTTGACCTGAAGTCCTGGCTCCTATGGACATTTCTCAGGGACAGAGCATATGGTCTTTGCAGGAAGTGACTTGCTATTTTCATTGGCAAAACAGGTGGATGCTGCTAACCACGCTGAGCCTGGATTCGACCCTACGCTACCGCCTGCGTGAGATCTGGCACCCTAGTGCCAGTCAGCAGTGTCTGTCACAATCTGTCAGAGCCACAGACAGCTGGAAACCCAATATGGAAGTCCCATCTGCTTGTTTGTGACGGGACAGTACCTGCAGGGGCTGGATGCCAGAAACAATGTGATCTGAAATCATCCTGGCTTGAGCTCTCTTCTTCAGATCTTGAGGCAGCAGCCTGGGGTTAGGCCGGGTCTCTTCCAGGTACTGAATTATGGCCAGCTGCAATAAGCAAGAAGACATGGGTGGGATAATGGAGAGCTGGGGAGAACAGGCCAGCCCCATAGCATAGCAAAGAAGCAGGAGTTGAGGACAGATTTCCTGTCTGAGGTCTGGCCTCTTCTGAGCAGAGACTACCACCATGCCAAATAGTGTGGTAGTTTTGTGATGTGGAATAACTTCCCCCAGGAAACTGGGCAGAGCCCCCCTGGCTCACATCCCAAGTGATCTAAGTCTCTCCCTGACAGAGGCTACTAAAAGACCAAATTACTCCAAAAAGGTGGGATTCTGAGGGAGCAGCTGAGCTGTGATCATTAATATCTGGTGCCTTTGTACTGATACAGAATAATTTCTCATCTGAAGAGGGAGACAATGTCCTGAAGTGGTCTCCCTCCAGGGGCTGCTTGCTATTTACTTCCCAGTCAAGATCTTTTTTCTCATCACAGATACGCTGCTCTCTAACTCAGAGACCAGGCACGCTGTGGGGGCAAAATCCTCTGGGCAGCAGGACAGAGTAAATGATTAATGGACAGAGCTGGCTGGGCAACTCACCGATTGAGACAGCGTGATGCCATCGATTTTCAGGGCTGGGACCTGCTGCATTGGATTCACTGCCTGGAATTCAGTAGAAAACTGGAAAGAAGACCTTCGGATTACTATTCTGTAGCCAAGAAGAGCCAAGTATTGGAAAATAAGAATGGCCATACTATCTAGTCCAGTATCCTGTCTTCCGATAATGACCAATTCCAGGTTCTTCAGAGGGAATGAACAAAGCCAGTAGTCATCAAGTGAGCCATCCTCTGTCGCCCCTTCGTAGCTTCTGGCAAACAGAGGCTACGGACGTTTCAGAGGATGGGTTACATCCCTGCCTGGCTGGGCTAATAGCCATTGATGGACCTGTCTTCCATGAACTTATCTAGTTCTTTTTTGAACCCTGTTATAGTCTTGGCCTTCACAACATCCTCTGGCAAAGAGTTCCACAGGTTGACTGTGCGTTGTGTGAAGAAATACCTTCTTTTGTTCGTTTTAAACTTGCTGCCTATTAATTTTGTTTGGTGATCCCTAGTTCTTGTATTATGAGAAGGAGTAAATAACACTTCCATATTTACTTTCTCCACATCAGTCATGATTTTATACACTTCTATCATATCTCCCCTTAGTCATCTCTTTTCAAAGCTGAAAAGTCCCAGTCTCTATAGTCTTTCCTCGTATGGAAGCTTTTCCATACACCTAATTATTTTAGTTGCCCTTTTCTATACCTTTTCCAATTCCAATATATCTTGTTTTGAGATGGAGTGACCTGATCTGCATGCAGTATTCAGTATGTGGGTGTACCATGATTCCCAACATTGTTAGCTTTTTTGTCTGCCACTGCACCTTGAGTGGATATTTTGAGAGAACTATGCACAATGACTCTCAAGATCTTTTTCTTGAGTGGTAACATCTAATTTAGACCCCCACTATGTTATATGTATAGTTGGGATTCTGTTTTCCAATGTGCATTACTTTGCATTTATCAACATTGAATTTCATCTGCCATTTTGTTGCCTAGTCACCCACTTTTGTGAGATCCCTTTGTAACTCTTCGCAGTCTGCTTTGGACTTAACTATCTTGAGTAGTTTGGTATCTAAATTTTGCCACCTCGCTGTTTACCCCTTTTTCCTGTTAATTTATGAATATGTTGAACAGCACTGGTCCCAGTACAGACACATAGAGGACATAACTATTTACCTCTCTCCATTTTGAAAACTGATCATTTATTCCTGCCCTTTGTCTCCTGTCTTCTAACCCATTACTGATCCAGGAGAGGTCCTTCCCTCTTATCCCATGACCACTTACTTTGCTTAAGAGCCTTTGGTGAGGGACCTTGTCAAAGGCTTTCTGAAAATCTAAGTACACTGTGTCTACCAGCTTGTTCACGTGCTTGTTGACCCGCCACCCCCGCAAAGAATTCTAATAGATTGGTGAGTCATGATTTCCTTTACAAAAACCATGTTGACTCTTCCCCAACAAATCATGTTCGTCTATGTATCTGATCATTGTTTTTACTATAGTTTCAGCCAATTTGCCTGGTACTGAAGTTAGGTTTAGTGGTCTGTAATTGCTGGGTTTGCCTCTAGAGCTTTTTTCTCCCCTTGGAAAGGGAAAGCCTCAAAGGCCCTACAACTCTGTATGATGATGATCTCTCCATGTCTGATTGTCTGGAGGGGAGCATGGGCCAGCGCTAGCCTGTCTCCTAATTCCTCTGCTCACAAATAGATTTGCAGTCTTGCCCTCTCTGCTACTGCTGGAACGCTGAGGCTTCTCCTTAAGTTTTCTCCTTGGTTCCTTCCTCTGCTTCAGTCCTAATGGTACAGGTACATTATGACCCTCCTTTGGACACCAGGAGGTATTCCTGTTGGGACCTAGGGGTTGCTCCAGGTGCATTACAGCTGTGGTTATCCACTGGCCCAAGTAGCAAGGCAAGATCCATCCTGATCCCCCCCCAACAGTGCAATTGCACTATCATCATTCTCTCTCCTCCCCGATCTGGCTTGGCCATGTTGTCATACACAGATTCCTGCCTCATTGGTGCTAGGGGGTTACGTGTGCTCCAGGCAGTCACTCCCTACAGTACAGTTCTGACATCTTCATGACAAATGCCTCCATTTTCTGGTGCCACCTATGCATGACCAGGACTGTACTTGGAAATCACAGCACCCTACCTTTATTACCAGCACCTTAAGAGTTTTGTTCCACCATGCTGACTGAAGACCGAGGGTCTGCCTGCAGTCTTCTGGATAACGTCAGTCACAGACATTAGAGAGGGAAGGAGACTATTAGGTCTCACGCAATCTGTCCCTCTCGCCCTCCCTTCTGGAGGCCCAGGCAGGATGGTAAGCTTCCCTAGCATGCTGTCCAAGTCTAGTTTTAAATCTCCCAACCACTAGTGCTTCTGTTCCTTCCTTTGGAAAGGCAACTCCATGGCCTGAAACATCTGAGTTTCAGGTGATTTTCTTGATCTCAGCCTATATTTACCTTTGCTTAAGTTGACATTAGGAAGGGAGGGAGTTAAGGTGCTGAAGAAGTCAGAGGCAACCTTTAACTATGGAAAAGGAGTCTGGAGTGAGCTAATTTCCCAGCAGGCAACATAGATCCTATTTCCTTTGAGCTCTGATTCTGGGCTGGCAAATTTCTAGTGATGCCTAGGCTTAGCCTGTGTGCCATTTAAATCCTGTCCCCTGGGGAGGCTGACTAGTTGCCCTCTTACCTGCTGCCCCCCATCCTTCAGGAGGTTGACTGGTATCTGATCATAAGTAATTCCCTTCAGAGCCAGCGCTAAAGAGAACACAACATATAGATTCAGAGAGGCAGAGTGAGGCCAGACAGCTAGTTCCAAGGGAAATGAGTTCATGGAAGTTTTAAAATCTCTATTGAAGACAGTGTTTAAAAACAAAGCAAGAAACCCCCTTCCTTTCAAAGTGGTTGTTTTAGATCTTCTATGGAAGACAGTACCTCTGTCATGCAGAGCCTCCTGGTATTGGGCTGGGGCACTGAGGTCAGTACTAACAACCAGGGGAGAGTGCACCCTACCAAATAACCCCCATTATGGCCTGCAGTACAGCACCTTGGGGGCATAGGGTCAGTGCTAGCTCACAAGAGAGAGTGCCCTGGGTCGCTCAGATCACTTCTGGCAAAACCTTGTTCCCATCCAAGTACTGACCAGCCCTGACCTGCTAAATTTGCAGGATCAGATAAGATCACAGTTTGAGGTGGCATCAGTGCAAGAACAGAACACGGGGCCTCTTTAAAGAACATGGGGGATGTGGATACCTGGATTACATTAGCTTTAAGAAGGAAATAGGTCCCTCTAACTAGCTCCAGAGAGTGTTTGGGAAAAAAAGGTACTGGGGGCAGGGGAGAGACATCCAGACCCATTACTGAGAGGCCAAGGCTGAGAAGAAAGGAGAGCTGAGACCCCAGCCCTCCTTACGCTACCAAAGGTGGGCAGATGGTTAAAAGTTTGTAACAAACACACAAAAATACTCCTTCCACCCCAGTAAGTTTCTTGTCTGCCTACTGCCACTGGAGTTTCAACAGAGTAAATAAAACGATTATTCTCTTTTGATCCCTTACTAGCCTTCCCATCCCCCAAATGCAAATTGATTCTGTTTGCTCCCTCCTCCAACTGAAGTCATTGTTTTTTCAGTTGCATGTTTGCTGATCAATCTCTCTCTCCCTCTCAGACACACACACGCACACAATAGGTCACTGTCACTGATTCATTTGGTTTAATGAAGGGAGTTAGTGTTTAGGGAAGGAGGTGGGTTGACAATGCCAGAGCAAAGTAGAATTAAACACCAGATCTTACCAATTCTCACTCTCCAGGAACATGAACTTCGGAAATAACTATAAAGAACAGGCTGGGGGGGGAGAAAGGAAAATGGATTACATAATGGTAATGCTAGCAGTTTCTCAGCTACAGGGAGGCATACATATGGGAACTCTAGGAAAGCAGGGCTTTATCTGCTAACTCTACAGTTAGGAAGGACAGTCCTTGTTTTGGGGGTAGCAATGACGCTGCTATTTTTCATGCTGTCCCGTTGAAAATTTGATCAAGTGATGCATTTCAACAAGGACACAAGTCAGGTGAGTTTGGGCCTTTCAAAACATCCCTCTTCATCACTTTCAGATGTTGGATTCTTTATCACACCATTGATTTTTAAAGTAAAATTCCCCATTGTGTACAATGAGATGCTCCATTTGAAACCTCAGTGGCATGAGCCAGCCTTTTGAGCCATTCACAGACGTGTATTCCCAATGTGGAACAGCAGCTACTGATCCAAGCAAGTCCTGAGAGTGCAGGGAAGTGAATCTCCAGTTTAATTATGGAACCAGGAAAGCTCCCCCAACTGCTTTAAACCCTGTGGATCTCACCTTTCCAGAGGAATCCATGGTCTATGTGTGCAGTGCAATTCAGTCCAAAGAGTAAAAGCCACATGACCCAGCCTTCCCTTTTCACTCAGCTGGGGCGGGGGAAGGCTCTGTCCCTATAGCCAATGAGAAAAGTGCCAGAATCCAAATTCTTAGCTTCCTGTGTTCAGAAGATTGAGCAGCAGGAACTGGCAGGATTCAATTCTATTCTGAATGAATAATCTGTACCACACCTGCAATTCTCTTTAGGTTGCTGTATTGAGCCCATCATTGTGATATCTGGTTCTTGTCATGAGAGAGAAAGTATTTATACCGACTTTCAGGTTGTCAGAAGCTGCCAGTACAGAAATACAACTCTGGGATAATAAAAGGAGAGCAGATTCTAAAAACACAGTTTCTGTAATCATTGCACAAAGATGCCATCTCCTTTGAGAAGAGACTGTGTCCTTCTGTAAAATATGGAATACATCGTGTAGCACATAGCAAGAGTTCCTCCTCTGTACACAAGGCTTGTTTGTATTGCTTATTAACTAACAACAAACCTCTCTAGCTCCTTCTCTGGGAGGACCCCAAAGCACTGCAGAGACTAATAAATTCACACTGACATCCCACTTATTCTCCCCTGTCCCCCCCGAATGCAATAACATGATATCCCCATTTCACAGAGGGGAATACTGTACCAGACAGAGAAAGTGACTTGTCCATTGACTAACTGTGTGATAATGGCCGAAACAGAACTAAAGCTCAGGGGTCCTAGTTCTGTATCTAAACACAACCATTTTCACAGCTAAATATTAAATTAACTTAAACTGTTTACAGAATGTAAATGTTTGACTGAATTATTCCAGCTAAAGTTCACCTGAGGAATGGCTGATAGGAGATTAGGAAAGGGAGGAATGCTGTAGTGTTGCCAGCTCTTGGAATATTCCTGTGACACTCATGCTATTTGGTGATTTTCACAAAGCCTCAGCTCCTGGAGTCATAAGATTATGCAAAAATCTCACTTTTCATTTTAGAAAATAGTACCTTTCTAGCCCTCCTGTTTGCAGATCAAAACTAGAAACCACAAACTCTAAGGAATAAAAAAAACAGAAGGCAAAGAAAAAGCATCTAAAATGTATTAATTTTTTTCATCTTTCGTTGGGGCTTTGCTCAGAATTTTTGAACACTTGGAATGGCAATGCCTTCCTTTTACCCCTCTGTTCCCTGGTCCCAGTCAGGGAAGACATTTTCCCGCTTGCTCTCTGTGTATATTTCAGCAGTCTGTCCAATTATTTGCTGACAGTTTACTAAATTGTGTCATGCTGATGACCTTGCTCTGTAGTTTCAAGGCCCCTGGGAATGGGGAGAAAGCATCACATTTACATTACAACTTGGGACCCTTTGGTCCTTGAGTCATGCCAGCTCACGTTAACACTGCCTTCCAGCAATGGGAAAAGGCCAAGAAATTAGTCTGCAACGGGGGCAGAGGCGACGAAGGAAAGATCTAGGGCAATAAGTCCTCCCAGTCATATAGTGGGTGTGCACAAGTGTGATCAGATTCCGAAGAAGATTCAAGGTGAACCAGGCGGGAGACAGGGACCATATTGCAGCAGCTTGCATCTTTAATAGGGGCATGCAGCCCATGGCGAACACAGGTTCCATGATGCAGTAATACTTCTTGAGGCTCAGTGGGAACTTCTTGGCTCAAAATGGAGCACTACAGATAACATATCCCTGCAATCCTGGTTCCCTCCAAGTGTAACTTCTTCCCAGGCTCTCACTGACACCTGTATGTCTCAGGATGGACCAGCACAACCCTTGCATGCTGACCATTTGTTGATTCTGCAACACTAAAACAGCGTTGTGTGCATTGAGTGCCCCAAGACAGCAGCCCAGGAAACAATGGATATCATGGGACTATAGAGGTAAAGAGTGTCCTGTGAGGTATGCCCAAGAGAAACCCTACTGACACCAGTAGAAACCCCTCTGAAACACATCACCTGTGTTTTGTTAGTTTGTAATTGATCATCATAACCCAAAAGAACAAAGTAAATCACTCTGCTCCTAACCACCCAATACATGTACAAAGGGTTCCACTACTGCAGGCTGTAGAAGAGGTAAATATACCAAGGATATTGTCATGTGTGATAGTTCTATTTCATTTGCTGCACATGCTGTCTAAACAGGGATTCAAATTCCTTGCTCTCCTCCCAAACACATGCCATCTGGTGGGATGCCTGTTAGATATTGAAACCCAATCTGATCGCTTACATTTTCTGTGTGCTGCACCTGTCCTTATACTAAGCAATTTATTTCTTGCCTGGAGACTTTTACATGGCAGCACCAGATTCTAATTTAGGTCTCAATCCTGCAAGATCCTGCAAGTTGCTCTACCGAGGCAGACCCTTATGCAAAGCCCAGCTGAAGTCAACAAAGCTCTGTACAGGTATAGGGATCTGCCTGTGTAGAGCATATTGCAAGACTCAAGGTTTAAATTGAATCCAGGGATTACTTACATCAAGGGTCACAATTTGAAAATGCACACAGTCTGCACTTCAGATGCCACTGAAGATCTTCGTGCTGAAGGTGCATTATCTGTAGGAGAAATAAGAGCTTCTCTTTGCGCAACCAGAGAGAAAAAAAAAGCCCCAATTCTGGGCTCCTGTATTATTAAATACCTTCACGAGGGCAGCGCTCATCTTCCACCTTCATTCAGCACTGCTCTTTTCTGTTCCTTGTTGAGTTCAAGTCAGACATGCTCTCTACAGGTTCGTTAACATTGCCCGTCTCATTCAGATGAGGCCCCAGCCACGCGCTGGGAGTTGGTGGGATTCTGGGAATAGTAGTTCTAGCTGCTTTTCCAGGTCATAAAGCGTCTTGACCGGATAGTTTATGCTCAAAATTTAGATTTTTGCAAAATGGGAAAATATTTTTTAAAATCCTCATATTAACCAAAATATTTTAATATTATTAATACCCCTCCTTCTCCAGAGTAATTGCAATGCAGAGAGTGCAGCGTCCAGGTCCAGAACCAGAGAGTGAAGCTGGCTAGCAATGAAAGTGAATGGGATCAATTAAACACTTTTATTGGCATGACAAACACTACAATGCACTACGGGAGGAGGGGGAGAGCAGGGCGGTGTCGGGGTGTCTGTCGGTGAAGGGGGCCGGGGCGGTGTCGGGGTGTCTGTCGGGGGGGGAAGAGTGGTGTCGGGGGGGCGGTGAGGGTGCGGGGCGGTGTCGGTGTGTTTGTCGGTAAGGGGGGGTAGGGCGGTGTCGGAGTGTCTGTCGGTGAGGGGGCGGGGCGGGGCGGTGTCGGGGTGTCTGTCGGGGGCGGGGTGTCTGTCGGCGAGGCGGTGTCGGGGTGTGTCGGCGAGGGAGGGCGGGGCGAGGCGGTGTCGGGGCGCTGGGCGGCTTCTCTCCGTTCCCGTCACGCCGCGCAGGGCTCGCTCTGCCGCGTTCCCCGTGTCCCGCCCTGCCTCTCGCTCGAACCTGCCGCGAGCCGGCGGCGCCTCGGCCCCGCTCGGCGAACTACGTCTCCCACAATGCCCTGCGAGGGACCCGGACTCCGCTTCCCGCCACGCCGCGCGGACTCCCTTTCCCTGCGTGCCCTGCGCGGTCCCTGCGTGCCCTGCCCGGCCGCCGGCGCCTCCCTCGTGTCGGGGCGCGGATGCCGCTGGCGGTGGGCTGCTGCCAGGCCGAGTCGGGCCCGCGCTGCGGGGGGCTCCGGCAGCGGCGATCCCGCAGGGCGGCGGGCGGGCCGAGCCGCCCCCCTCCCCCTGCGCGGGCCGGGGCGCCCCTGGAAGCTCCGGTCGGGGTCTGGACCCCGCTGGCCTTCGTCACCCTCCTGAGCTTCGCCTCCCGCTTCTATCGCCTGTCCGAGCCGCCGCACGTCTGGTGAGGGGCCCGGCGCCATGGCAACGGGGGCGGGGCTGGCCGTCAGGCTGCGGGGGAGGGGCGGGGCTCGGATGGGGGCGGAGTCGCGGTTGGGTCTGTGCTAGTGAGGGGCCCTCCCCGAGGTTTGCCCACATGGGGCGGGGCTGCTCCCTACTGCCCCCTGCAGGCTCTGCCTCAGCATGGCAGGGACGCGCCGAGAAGGAGACAGAGGCGCCTGCCCCGTGGCTGTGGGGCTGGCTGGGCTGTGTGGGGACGAGCACAGATACAGCTCTTCTCCCCGCCCCCCCCCGACAGCAGTCCCCCAGTGGTTCAGCAACCTGTAGCTCTCCACCAGTCAAGCAGCAGCCCCACTGCTTGGCTGAGTGAGGATGTGAGCCCAAGGGGTATGGGGGGCGTGGAGGGGTCATGGCCAGCAGGGCACTTCCAGGGAGTGGGATGTGGGGGCATAGCTGACGGGGTCAACACAGGGCAGGGATGGCACAGAGGAGACTTAGCCCGCGAACTGCAGGAGGCTGGGCTGGGTGAGGCAGCTGTGGTGAGGAGCTGGGAAAGGGCCTCCTGCCACCACCGGTGTTGGGAGTTTGCTTTTAAAGGGTCTTCTGTCCATGCTGGCTCTGGAAAGATTCAGCTGCCATCAGTCTGTTTAGTCCCTTTGGAGACTGACTGAACCACTGGTGGGTGGGGGTGCCAGGTGCCTTTCAATCAAAAGGGAACAAATGATCCATAGCATGGTAAATTGTACTTGTGTAGTAGGCCAGACTGAAGTGCTGTAGGACATGAAGCTAGGTCATGTGCCTGAGTTACTTCCTGGTGATTAACTGTATAATTAGCTTATTGTTGTTATGTAAAGACAATAACATCATAACTCTAATGAGCTCTAGATGCTTTTCCTGATAATAAAAATACATTGCCACAGTCATTACGAAACTAAAATAATAATACCTAGCTCTTACATAGTGCTTTTCATCAGTAGATCTCAAAATACTTTGTAAATGGGATTATCCCCATTTTACAGATGGAGGAACTGAGGCAGCACATTTTCTTTCATCTGCTAATCATCAGTCAACAAGTATATTATAAATAATATTTTCTTACCCTTCATGTTTCCCTTCAAAACCCCTGTTCCTAATTACCTAATTCCTGCCCATATGCCTGCTCCTATTGGCTTTGTAGTATGCCTGGAAGGACAACAGATTTGGACTGTTTCATAAGGGGGATGGGATAGAATTCTAATGTCAAGAGGTCCACGTAGAGAACCCCTGCCAACAATTTTCTCTGTCATATACCAAGCAGGCTCCAATTTAACCCTTAGTATGGCACAGGGAGAGGGGTGTATCTCAGGTAGGCAGCTCCCAGGCCATTTAGGGCTTAGGGGACAAAACTAACACCTTTAAATTTGACCTGAAAGCTGAAAGGCAGCCAGTGTAGCTCCTGGAGCACCGGTATGCTCATGGAAAGTATATACCCTTGCTCCCCCACCTCTGGCTTAGAATTGTGGTTGGTCACATAAGACAATGAGTAAATAGAGGAGGTAGGCCACCACTCCTCCTATTAGGAGGAGGATGCAGACCACCCCGAGGTCTATTAGTTCCCTTGAGAGAGCCAGCATGCCTTAAGGAGGAAACTACCCCCGATTCCCAGTAGAATGATAGAAGCGGTCGGGAGGTCAAGGGGGGGGTCTAGGAGGAGGACGACTAGAGTTGACCCCAATGCAAGTCCCCCAACCATATACCAACAGCACGGGAAAATTGTTAAAGAAATTTTATTATCCGCCAGTTTCCCGTTGGGGGATGGCTTAAAAATTATAAAAAAAGACAGACAGACAACATTTATCCTAAACCTTTTTAACTTCAGCTACTACAAACCCACTATTTTAACTAAATAATACACAAACTTATTCTTTCTAGGTCAAGAATGAAGCACAACGGCTGTAGGGTAAATACCCCCCCCCCTAAAATTTAGTTGATAAAATTTTAACAACACTTGATTTCTCCCGGGGCGTGGGCTGCCACGCTGGTGGTTTTTAGGCCTATGTTACCAATGAGGTGTCGATAGCCTTGTTGCCCTACCGCTAATGGCGGAATATAGCGACACAAGGTCTTGATCCTCTCACTTGCCAATATCCGCGCGCTTTATCTTCCAAAAAATCTCTCAGCTGAAAGGAAGAGAGTTTAGAACAGGGGAGGGGCCGTCCTGATGTGTCCCCGTAGGGATCCCAGTTTAAGCCACCTCCGAGCAGGAAGAATGAAATAGGGTGAGAGTTTAGAATAGTGGAGAGGCCGTCCTGATGTGTCCCCGTAGGGATCACAGTTTAAGCCACCTCCGAGTAAGAAGGAGGAAATAAGGAAAGGAGGAAAGCAAGTGGAAGAGACAGCCCCAAGGCCTAAACCAAGCGGGCCGGGAGAAATCGGACTCAAGAGGCGAGACCCGATGACTCCTCGTTTGTGAGCTGGCGTGTTGCTTAAATATCTTTTGGTGTTTCCGTTATGCCCAAATAAGCTTTCGGTTTGTACATCATTCTTGACCGTTGCAGGTTTTCTGACGCCTTTTTTACTGCCTCTTGCATTTCTGTGGGGGCCAGCGTCCATCCTGAGGGCTAAGATAAGCTGAAGGAGGGCTAAGATAAGCTGAAGGAGGCCCACAGCCCTGGACAAAAGCAACCCCACTGCATATACTCCCATACATTCCTTAGAAGTTACCTAAGGGCCTAAAACCCCAGACAAAAGCCATTTTACTTCCTCTTATATTTTTATGATCAAACCATTTAATTCCCTCTTAAGCTATAAATTATATTTTTAATAAACACTTCTAAATTTTACTTTTCTTTAACAATATACTTAACACTTGTGTGTTTTCCCTTATTTTAAAGCATTTGAACATATTACTGACAACATTTATTCAAATTAACACAAACATTTATACTACTTAACCAACATGAGGGGTAGGGGTGGCCGGAGGCCGGGGAACCCTACACAGAAAGATATCTTGATTAATAACAAGGCTGACACATTTTCCATTAGCTCCAGCTTCCTAATAGATTTAATGTGTAAACCCATGCAGAATATAATGCACTTGTCCAGTCTAGAAGAGGCAAAAGCTAGTCTCTAGCAAAATAGACATCTATGGATGTTTGATTATTTCCAGTTCCTGAGTATATCTTTCTGTTCTTTTTTTAGTTGGGATGAAACTCATTTTGGGAAGATGGGAAGTTACTACATTAACCGGACCTTCTTCTTCGACGTCCATCCACCTCTGGGGAAGGTGAACAGCTCTCATCAGTTCTTTCATATATTTTAGGGGCCAGTGGAATCCCCTGGTCATTGGAACAGTCCAACTAAAGCCTAGCCTATCCTTCTAGTCAAAGGGTAGGATGAGCACCAGAGTTTTCTAGATGCACCTTCCTCACTACTATTGTCATGTGTTTGTCTTCTAGTTGTGAGGCCCCCTCTTGAGGCCACACCCTCAGTCTTTTCTTTTCAATGGAAAATGCCCAAAATATAGGAAAGTAAAGAGTTTGGAAAGAGTTGGTTGAAAATGAGAGAATGGTTAATCATAAAACGTGTAGGTGCTTCTGGGGGAAATGAAGGGGCCTCCTTGTGAGTGCTTGTGGGAGGTTATAAATTCAGGGAACTAAGCAGTTCATGCTAGCAGGAATGTAAACTAGGTGCTCTCTAAACCAATGAACAATGTCGTTTTTTCACAATAACATTTGAAAACAGCAGATTCTGAGCCACTCAGATCCCTAACCTAGTTGGACATTTCCAAGTCTATCTTGCTCATAAAATATCCATTAAGAAGAGCGACCTTATGTTGACTGAGGAGGATTGCAACTGTAAAAAGGTATATTACTGTATTGAAGCCAAATGCTTTATTCAAGGAAAGAATACATTGCAAGGAGTCCTCAGTGGTGTCCATGACAGCTGTACACATTGTCGGGATGAACTATAGCCAGATAAGATGCAGATCTACCAATGTTTTGGTCCCTTCTTGTCAGTTTCAACTTTGCCTGCAGGCTGTAGAATAGCTTCAGCTAAAGACACCTGCATCTTGTTAATTTCACTCTATTGCAGCTTGGCAAAAGTACCACCACCAACACCCCTGGAGTTGTCTGCAAGCTCAGGGAAACTTTACTTCTTTGGTTACATTTGGTTCCTATTTGGAGCGTTTTCTCTGCTACCATAAGGACTACACTTTTTTTTAAATTAAAGTTTAGAAATTTCATGGCTTATGTCCCCACACTCACCTGGAAGAGTTTCCCACTTGCCTGTGAGTGGATTTTACAAATCCAAGAGATCTGTTTGTATAGTTGCAATATGAGCCTTGTACGCAAACTCCTTTTTCATGTTTGACAAAGCGTTTCATTAGTAACTGGATATTTGATGGTTGGATGTGGGATGCTGTGAGCGTCTTTCCACAGCTGCTGTGGATGCCACAGATTCTGAGGTTATTTCCCTGACCAGTTTGCCCTTTCCCTCCCCAGATGCTGATAGGACTCGCTGGGTACCTGAGTGGATATGATGGCACATTTCCTTTCCAAAAGCCAGGGGACAGATATGAGCATCATAACTACATAGGAATGAGGGGGGTAAGAATACACAGGCCAGTGCTTAACCATCAGCTCACAGATCAATGAAGAAAAGCAAAACTATCCTCTGGAAAAGATGGGTGTTTCCCTTCCTCTCCTTGGCTTTTTCAGTATAGACTGTTACTTCCCTTCAGATTTTGAAGAGGCAGGATTTTTATGACAAATTCTAAATTCTTTCATCCCTATCTCATCTGTCCAGATGGGCTGGTACTGGGATTTCTGAAACTGGAGCAGACACTAACATTCTTCTTTGTCTGGTTCCATGTTTTTTATGGCAAGCAGGCCTCTGAAATAACCTGTCGAGTGTTAGGGTGAAACCCATGTATTGTCCTCACTGTTCACTATTAAATCTCTGACCAGGATAAAATCAGGATGAGCTGACTCTGCAGGAGATTTGATTAAGCTAATTGAAAGATAGTTCTAGAAATGACTCATATGGTGTGGAAAGAAACAAGTCCCTGTTACATGTGTAGACATAGAGCTTTATATACATTTGAAGTTAACCACAGGAAGTTTTCATTAGTTTGGCCCCTGCCTGAGTATCCTCAGTGAGCCAGACTTGGGTGCCACTCAGCCCATTCTAGTTACCTGTGAGATCATCCATTGTTAAATGTGTTTGAGGCTGGAAGGAAGGAGAGTATGTGGGATCTGTATACACATTCAGCTTGTGAAGAGATTGTCATTCCCCTCTGTGTCTGTTCTTTTCCTGCAGTTCTGTGCATTTCTGGGCTCATGCCTAGTTCCCTTCGCCTACCTCACTGTGCTGGAGCTGTCCAAGTCACTGTCTGCTGCATTACTTGCAGCCTTCATCCTGATTTTTGGTAAGCATTCCTATCATCCTCATGAGAAATCTTATCTGTTTGGCATGTGGAGGGACAGTAATGGAGGCCAGCCTTAGGGCAGATTAACTGTGCAGAGACTTTCCTCTCTGGAATCCGGAGTCATTACCTGCTAAGAAGAAGTCACTGATGAGAAAGGTAGACAGTGCCTCTTTTCTAAGAGCTGAATAACTGCAATCTCTATAGTGCTTTTTATTCATAAGGCTCCCAAATCATTTCACAATCTGATTTTATGTATAGGTATTTCTGTTGTGCTCATTGCTATACTATTGGAATACAATTAAATGCAAGAATTAAAAGAAACTGCATGACAGGTGCATGAGAGATAATTTTGCCCATTACTAAAATGCAGCCACTTCTGGTATTGGATATAGCAGCTGTTTAACAGCGCAAAGCAATGTTGAAAAAGACTTCAGGGTAGTAAGTTGATAAAGGTTCTATGTGTAATTGAAATTATAGAGAAGGATTTAGATAGGCAGAATAGAATTACCTGAGTTAGGGATGGGCCAGGATTTTGGTATTAACACAGAGACTCACAAAAAGCGTCACAGGATTTAGTGAAAAAACGACTACTCTATCATTGCCTGTCCCCATTTGCTCAAGAATGAGGGAAGGAGAATGTACTTTATGCTTTCTGCATGACAGTTCAGAGTTCTGCTGTTGTGCCACCGGAAAATAACATTTCAAAGTTTCTTACCATGGTAAGAGTTGAGACATGCTAACCTGTTTCTATTCCCAACATTGTTCATGCTGTCTTTTGACTAAGGTGTGAGCAAACTGGCTTGCTACAGAGACTGCTCTAGATTTGCTTTGACACTGAGACATCTTTTAGTCTCTCTTAGTATATTTGTGTGTCTTATTTTCCAGATACAGGCTGCATTACTCTATCCCAGTACATCCTGCTCGACCCCATTCTGATGTTCTTTCTTATGGGAGCTGTGCTGAGTATGGTCAAGTATAACTCCTATGCAGATAGGTAAGATGATGATAATTTTTGATCATGCCGTAGATGTGTGACCCTTCATGCATGTACAGGGAGACAAGGTACCTATCTTGAAGAACTTAGTCTAATTCAAATACATCAGGGCTCACATGTGATAGCAGGACTGGATGATAACTAAGAAGCAGCTATTCTAGGAGGTTTCTGAGGGGAAGAAAGGTGTGGAAGGAGAAAAGGGAGGGCATTTGGCTCCTGGGGGAAGAGGCTATTGTGAACATGGGGACTTTGTGAGAATCACAGACATGTAGGATAAGTAGGGACCTTGATAAGTCATCTAGTCCAGTCCCCTGCACTGAGACAGGACTAAGTAATATCTAGACCATCCCAGACAGGTGTTTGTCTAACCTATTCTTATAAATCTCCAATGATGGAGAGCCATCCCTCCCTAGGTAATTTGTTCCAGTGCTTAATTAGGAAGAATTTTCCTAATATCTAACCTAAATCTCCATTGCTGCAATTTAAGCCCATCACTTTTTGTCCTATCCTTGTTGGATAAGGAGAACACTCTATCACCCTACTCCTTATAACATTTTTTTACGTACTTGAAGACTGTTACCGTGTCCCCCTCAGTCTTCTCTTCTCCAGACTAAACCACATTTTTCAATCTTTCCTCACAGGTCATGTTTTCTAGACCGTTTATTATTTTTGTTGCTCTCCTCTGGACTTTCTCTAATTTGTCTCCATCTTTCTGGAGTGTGGTGTCCAGAACTGGACACAGTACTCCAGCTGAGGCCTTATAAGTGCTGTGCTGAGTGGAAGAATTACTTCTAGTGTCTGGTGCACTCCGGCTAATACATCCCAGAATTATGTTAGCTTTTTTTACAACAGTATTACATTGTTGACTCATATTTTGTTTGTGATCCACTAGAACCCCCAGAACCTTTTCTACAGTACTGCTTTGTAGGCAGTCATTTCCCATTTTGCATTTGTGCAATTGATTATTCCTTCCTAAGTGTACTATTTGCATTTGGCCTTACAGAATTTCATCCTATTTATTTCAGACCATTTCTCCAATTTGTCAAGATCATTTTGAATTCTAATCCTGTCTTCCGGAGCACTTGTAACCCCTTCCAGCTTGGTATCATCCACAAACTTTATAAATGTACTCTCTGTGCCATTATCCAAATCATTTATGAAGATATTGAATATAACCAAACCCAGGACAGATCCCTGCAGGACCCCACTTGATAACTCTGTGTGAGCTTGACTGTTACCCATTTGATAACTACTCTGAGTATGGTTTTCTAATCAGTTGTGCACCCATCTTATAGAAGGTTGGTTTAGGCTATATATTCTTAGTTTGCTTATGAGAAGGTCACATGAGACAGTATCAAAAGCCTTACTAAAGCCAAGATGTATTGCATGTATTGCTTCCCTGCTATCCACAACATTTGTTATGCTGTCAGAGAAATCTATCAGGTTGCTTTGACATGATTTGTTCTCAGCAAATCCATGCTGACTGTTACTTATCACCTTATCTTCTAAGTGCTTACAAACTGATTGATTATTTGTTCCCTTTTCTTTCCTGGAATTGAAGTTAAGCTGACTGGTCTATAAATCCCTGGGTTGTCCTTATTCCCTTTTTTATAAATAGGTACGATATTTGCCCTTTTTCAGTCCTCTGGATTTCTCCCATCCTTCACATGTTCTCAAAGAGAATCGCTAATGGCTCAGAGATCTTTTTCAGCCAGTTCCTTAAGCATTCTAGGATGTATTTCGCCATGCCCTGACTTGAAGGCATCTAACTTGTCTAAGGCCTTGTTTACAATAGGACTTATGCTGGCAAAACTTGTCGCTCAGGAGTGCTCCTCCATGGCGCCTATCATGCGCTCATGAACTGCTATAACTAGCTTCTGGTTTTCCCTCCTCTCCTGCCTATCAATTTCCTGTTTTTTCAGACACAGTGTGTCTCCATGTCCTTTTTTCTTTTTTTTCCACTAAAGAGGACTGGTGATTTTCTTATCAGCTGCAGGTGCTCGACAGGTGTGGAGGGGTTTCCCCTCAAGGGCACATGTGTAGAAGCATAATGAACAGAATCATGATTGTAAGTTCAGTAACAACATTGATGCATTGTGCTACAATACACCTCTTTCTCACTGGCCCCTGGCAAGCGCACAGCTCAACAATCAACCAGGGCATGGTGAGCTGTGCCCGTGGGGTGGGGGCACTCAAGTTGGGGGAAAAAGTTTTGGGTGATTGTTTGGGTTGATGCAGGTAGATAGGGACAAAATTTCAGGTTGTGCCACCATTTTCCACAGATGTGGGCCATAGAAGCCAATATCTCAATCCTGAAAGTAAGCAGGAATGCTGGGTGCATTTCCTCCATGCAACCAGCTTCAAACTGGGTCCTTATGCTGCTTGCTTGTGTGCTGCTTTGGTCCCTGCACAAGTGATTGTTGATTGCTTTAGGAAAGTTTTCTACAATGGGAGAAGAAACAAAGAGCTCTGGTGAGGAATCTCCAGCAGCGGATTGGCAAGTACCTCCAGGAAAATTTCCTAGAGATCTCTCTGGAGGATTCCTGTGAAATCTCGGTGTACATTAACATACTTTTCCGTCACATTGCCTAGCTGAACAGGGGAATGGGAAGCACATACAAATACAACTGCTCTTGTGCATTTCTATCCCTTCAACCAGCTGTATAATGCAACAAAGCAAAGGACAGCGATACCTCATGTAAGTGAGTAGCATCAGCTCAAAAAATCACCTGTGCTCCCCTATCCTGCATCCTGCACTCCAGAGCTGGAGGGCTGGGATTGACTTGAACCCTCCGGGGTTGAGAAGAGGTCCTGGCTCCTCATGTCAGCAAACAACCCAGTTCCATTGCTCTGCATTATCTTCCAACTTGACCTTATCATCCACGACTTCTGGGTTGAATCCGGTGTCTGCAGCCTCTGGGCCTGTGGAGGTATCCATGGGTCTCTTGGCAGTGGAGGTAGGGTTGCTGCTGAGGATGGCTTCCAGCTTCTAATAGAAGCGGCAGGTCTTTGGCTCTGCATTGGCGTGACGGTTTGACTCCCTAGCCTTTTGGTACCCCTGCTGTAGCTACTTGATTTTTGCACGACGCTGCAGCATGTCCCATTCATAGCCCTCCACCATTAAATGAGAAATTTGACTGTACGTATCGAAGTCCCTTTGGTTAGAGTGGAGCTGAGACTGCGCAGTCTCCTGTCTCCAAATGCTGATCAGATCCTGTAGTTCGGGTGTGCTCCAAGCTTCCATGGTCAGCTGGGAAGATGCGATATGAGTGCTCGACCCTGACCAAGCAGGACGTGAAATTTCAAAATTTCCCAGGACTTTAAAGGGGGAGGGGAGGATGGCTGCAGGGCAACGGAGTTCAAACTGATGGCCTGAGCAGTCAGGATGGGGATGACACTTCCTGGAGGCCATTTACCACCACATAACCAAACAGTGATGCTTTGTCCTTAAAAGTATGGCGCAAAAAGCTCTACGCCTGTCATTGAGGTGGTTTTATTTTGATGCAAAATCAGGGGAGTTGGGTCTGGAGAGAGGGGGTGGGGAGATTGTAGTGTGTACACCACCACTGTTTTAGTGCAAAAAGCTGACTTCGGTCATCAAAAGTCTGTAGTGTAGACCAGGCCTTAGTCTTTCCCTCATAGAATAAAGGGCTTACTCTGTCCTTGGTTTTCCTCTTGCTTCTAATGTATGTGTAAAATGTTTTCTTGTTATTCTTTATGTCCCTAGCTAGTTTAACCTCGTTTTGTGCCTTGGCCTTTTTAATTTTGTCCCTGCATGCTTGTGGTGTTTTTTTTATATTCATTCTTTGTAATCTGACCTAGTTTCTGCTTTTTGTATGACCTTTTTTGAGTTTGAGGTTGTTGAAGAACTCTTAGTTAAGGCAGCGTGGTCTCTTATCATATTTCCTATCTTTCCTACACATTGGGATAGTTAGCTTTTGTGCCCTTAATAATGTTACTTTAAAAAACTGCCAACTCTCCCAAAATCTTTTTTCCCTTAGATTTGCTTCCCATGGCATGAAATAACCTACCTATTCTCAAAGTTTGCTGAAGTCTGCCTTCTTGAAGTCCATTGCCTTTATTCTGCTGTTTTCCCTCCTACCATTCCTTAGAATCATGACCTCTATCATTTCATGATCACTTTTACATAAGGTGCCTTCCATCTTCAAATTCTCAACTAGTTCCTCTCTGTTTGTCAGAATCAAATGTAGAACAGCCTCTCCCCTATTCGCTTTTTCCATCTTATGTGATAAAAAGTTGTCTCCAACGCATTTCAGGAACTTGTTGGCTAATTCATGCCCTTCTGTATTATTTTCCCAAAAAGTTTCTGGATAGTTGATCTCCTGCCTCACCACCAAGTCCTATGCTTTACATGATTTTGTTAGTTGTTTAAAACAAGCCTCATCCTCCTCTTCTTTCTGTTGAGGTGGTCTATGGTAGACCCTTACCATGGCATCATCCTTGTTTTTTACCCTTTTTATCCTTACTCAGAGACTTTCAACAGGTCTGCCTCCTATTTCTATCTCAAGCTCAGTGCATGGATATACATCTTTGGTATACAATGCAACACCTTCCTTTTTTCCCAAGCTCTACCCTTCTATACTAATATTCCAATCGTGAATTTTCCTAACAAGTCTTTATGATGCCAGTTATGTTGTAACTGATTATTCAGTAGTATTTCTAGTTCTTCCTATTCATTCCCCATACTTCTTGCATTAGTATACAGACATCTAAGATGTTAATTAGCTTTCCCCTCTATAGTCCCTCTTGTCTCTCCTTTGCCCCTGCTATGATTTTCCATGTTCTTCCCAAGTTCTGACCCTTCACCAAGGTCTCCATGTTCTGGACTTACATATAGGCTTTTGTATCCTCCCTTTTCAAACCTAGTTTAAAGCCCGCCTTACTTATTTTGCCAGTCTGTATCCAAAGATACTCTTCCCCTTCCTTGATAGGTGGAACTCATTTCTTCTCAGCAATTCTCAGAACAGCATTCCATGGTCGAGGGAGCCGAAACCCTCCTGGCAACGCCATCCATGCAGCCATGGGAAGAAGAAGAAAAGGGTTAAGGATGGGAGAGACAAAGGAAGCACTTGGGAGGGAGGATTGAGCAATGAATAGGGTGTGAAAGCTAGTGTGAGAGGAAGCATTCACAGAGATTGATGATGTGGAACTATGCAAGAGCCTTGAAGGTGAAAACAAAAAGCTTGAACTTCCCGTTACAAGAAGGGATGTCAGTGGAGGGCATGAGGTGGTCAGAGCAGAAGAATAGTTAGATTTTACCACCTGCTTTGCTATTTATGGTCATACTTTTATATGTCTTCTTGCCCAATTTCTAAGGCCCAATTCCTTTGTTTCCAAGCTAGGGGAGTTCTGCTTTTTCATAACTATGAGCCCATGAATATTTATAAAATAGCATAAATTGTTGTGCTTCAGAGATTGGTACCCTAGCATTTTTGGAAGTGTTTATATGAGATTTCTGAATGAAGCAGTAATGTGTTCTAGATGAGTTGCTCTGTGCATATCCAAGAGGCATGATCCTGCTTACAGGGCATCTGGGGATCTTGAAGAGTTTATGTAAGGTGGACCACATAGGGTATCTTACCCACAATGGAATCAGAGGATGTGATAACTAAGTAAGTTGTACCCATTTGTGGTCTCTACCATTGTGTGAAACGTACTGTATAACTGGCTGTACGAGTCTCCATGTGACTGACTACAGCAGACATGGCTAGTGTGGCCCATCCAAAGTCACATAATTCTGCCTGCAGCCACAGAGGGTGTGACCTGAAAACTACAAACTCCTAGTGTACTGTGATCCATCTGATCAGCTTAAGATGCAGTATTACATCAGTTGTGTCTTTATTCAAGATCGGGTCAGCCATGAACTGCTCCATTTTATGTAAATTAAGAGTGGTCTTCTGGCTAATGCTGGTGTAAGTTTTGGTTGGGCGAAATGTGGACACCCAGAGGTAGTGAGTCAGTGGGAGAGGGGCCAAAAGACTTCCACGCACCTCCTCACCTCCACTCATCTTTTCCCTACTGTTTAATTTTAGTCTTGTTTCTTTTGCTATAGTTGCTGCTTGAGCTGTGGATAGGAAAATATTCTACACCAGTAGTTTTCGGTTTAGGGCTATGGAAGTTACAAAGAGGAACATAAGCAGTATCTGCCCCCCTCCCACGTCACAGCCCTTTGACTTTTCCATCCGTGCCATGTCATGGAGCAAGAGTCTTAGCACTCTTCTCAGACCCAGGACTCCTGTATATGGACTGTGTCCGAACACATTAGATCAGCTTGTAGTCTGTGGTTCTGTTCCCTTCCTGAAGCCCTCCTGAAGAGATGTAGGGTTGGCCAGGCTTCAATAGAGTCCGTTTACAAACATCAAAACAAAGGTGCACTTGTATCCGTCTCAAATATATGAAAAATATGTGAAATTTATTCCCCCGCTTCCAGTGGAGGACCCCTGAGAAGTGAAATAGGAGGCTGTGGTAACAGGGTTGCAGTTGCCCAAGGCCTGCTCTGAGCAGATGATTTCCTGTTTGTTCCAATTGCTGCTGTTTGCGCTTGTAGCCATCATTAAACAGTGACCTGCTTTGTCTGTTGTGTAGGCCCTTTTCTGCCCCGTGGTGGTTCTGGCTGAGTCTGACTGGGGTGAACCTTGCTGGAGCGATGGGGGTGAAGTTTGTTGGCCTCTTTGTAGTCCTGTTGGTTGGACTGAACACAGTGTATGATCTTTGGGAGTTGCTGGGGGACCTCAGCCTGTCCCTGGTGAGTGTCCAGAACTTTTCTTTATATATAGTGCTTTTCCCCTTGTAAACCTCCCTGCTTTTGATATCCATGAAAACAGCTTACTAACAGTTTGTCTGCAGCAGACAACTGCTAGGTATTGGAACCAGATGATGACTGGAGTTGAGAGCCATAATGAAAAACCTGTTGTCTTATGGGTTTAAAAAAAGCCTATCTCATCAGGATATAATTCCCCTCCCCTCCCCCACTCCAAGTACACTGAAGGGGTTGCCATAGTTCATTGGAGAGACCTCTTGCCTTTTGGGTTGCATGCATTTGATTTCATTCTAAATTAACTGTATATCAAGGATGGCCGGATGGTAGACCACAGTTAGCCAAAGTAATGAATTCTACAATGTGGTCTTCTAAAAAGAAGTGCTGCCTGCTAAATGTTCCTAATTTGCTGCACTTAACATGCATGCGATGGAGCAGTTTGATGCTGTCTTCATTTTGCAATAATATAGATCGCACAAACTATGAGGGCAAAGCTTCATTGGGATCTAGTGGCTTACCTGGTGTATACTATGTGATTTGCAGTCTCTACAGGATACACTGTTGTACTGAAGATGAAGGCAGCTGTATCCTGCTCCATTTTACATAAATGCAGTGCAGCAACTCTTAGGCTCTGGATAATTTGCCAATGCAATTGAAGGCGAAATGGTCCGTGCTCTGGTGTAAAAAATACTGCATACAGTATTTGGGGGCTATGAAATCTGATGTTTGTTACCTTAGAGATGCCTTTGATATCCCATTTAAGCTCTTGCAGCCAGTAGAGAGAGAGAGAGACTCTATTCAATCACATCTTTTTTTAAAAAGTGTTCGATTCTTCTCTTGTCCCAGCTTGTTCTGAAGTTTGAAAATTCAATTTCTACCACTTACTGGTTTTGTCCTTTTCTTGTTTTGTAAATGTTTTTTTTTCTCCCTACCTTGTGGTATGTTTTCCCTGATTAATGCAAAGCAACATGGGCTGTGAAGATGCAGCGTTCCAGCTCCAGAGAAGCATTTCTTGAGAATAGTCAGTCATTTATTTTTGAAGTGGAACAAATCCATCACCTCTCAGCCTTCTGCCACAGATGGCTGCAAAATGATTTCATTTGTGCTGCTGACAGCAAAAGAGGAGAGCCCCTGAGTATTAGAATATGTAAAGAAATTTGCTAACTCCAGAAGAGAGAGACTTGCTGCATAATTAACTATTTGTCAATCCTTTGTCAGTCACTCTGAAAAAGAACTAGTAACATAAAAGCCTAAAAGCATAAATAACTTTTCTCTATATTGCTTATGGAATTAGTTTTGTTCATTTATGTCATCTTTTTAAAATAATTTGATTTCTAGAACCTGCACCTCATCTTGGCCCACTGCTCTGTTTTGTTCAGTGCTCTTTGGTGATGTCATATTTTTCTTCTTTTAATTTGTATTTGCATTGAGAAACTATAGCAATAATATTTATTGTAACAATAAGAGAAGATTTTGTAAAAGGAGTGTTTTGTGCAGATCTGAACATGGGTTTGGGGACTAGATTCCTGAATTTTAATCCCAGTTCAAACATTGATCCTCTGTCTGACTTTGGTTAAGAAATTTAAGCCAGAATTTTCAGAAGTGGCAGTGATTTTGGGTTCTCAATTTGAAACTTTGGGCTGGATTTTATCGGAAGTACTGAGCAACTGCATCTTCTGTTGACTTCAGTGCGTACAGGAGCTGGACCACAGCAAAGCATAGTCACTGTTTTCCCTATTAGTTTAAAAATAATTTGCCTTGGTGTTAAGAGATGGGAGTTGCTTAGCTTAATAGCTAAGTGAAAAGTACTGTACAAAAACTTTAGATGAAGTAGATATAGATAGACACCTATTAAACCTGATTCTGGCAGCCTTAACCTCTGTGTTCCCAAACTCTGAGCAAACCTGGGTGATCAAGAAGCCATTTTTAGACTCGCATCTGAGTAAGCCTGAGGATTTTCCCAAGACTCCTCTAACTTGGTTCCCCCCATTCTTTCATTTTCTCCCTTCCACATAGACACACTTCCTACTCGACAAGCTTCTCCAGAGCCTTAATTTGTTTCCAAGTACAGCGCTACCCCAATAAACCATATAAGCAATACGGGCCTGATTTTCAAAGGTGTTGATTTTGGGCGGCTCCCACGGACTTTTGTTGGAGATGTGGGTGCTGAGCCTTTCTGAAAATTAAGGCTTCCTCCCCATGTTTCCAAATGAGGCCCACTTTTTGGGAAGCACACTGAGAGAGTGTGGCTTGGCGTCCGCCTTTCCCTCAACCTTTTGGGGGAAATCTGACAGTCCGGTATGGAGCTACTTGGTCTTGTGTGCCATGGTGGTTTGTATAAAGAGCCTGCACCACAGAGGCACCACTTACACTTGCAGTCAGGAGAGATTCTGCTGCTGCTCTGTTGATCTGGATTCTGTCTGCAGGTCACGCTGGGGAAGCACTTGCTGGCTCGTGTATTCTGCCTCATCCTGCTGCCACTCTCCCTCTACACCGCTCAGTTTGCTGTTCACTTCGCAGCATTAAATAAAAGGTATTTCTCATGTTTTCCCCCTTGTTTTCTCCCTCAGCACAGAAGGAAAATCAGCCTTTGAACTATGAGTCACTGTTTGTTCTGCCATTACTGATTTTAAGGTATCAGTATCAGAAACAGATTTAAAAGCCATGTTTTAGCCTAGATTCCTGCCTAGACTAGAACATAGTCCTTACAAGGATGGCTCTTTGCACACCAGCCAGCCAAATCATGTTAGTAATTGGTTCAGCTGGCATAGAGTTCAGAAACTGGGCTTAAACACGATTCCCTGACCAGTGTAGGTAGATCCAAATAGATTTAATTAATCAACTTAATCTGTTTATTTGTATAGACCAGGGGTGGGCAAACTTTTTTACTCACAGGCCACAATGGGTTCTAAAATTTGACAGAGGGGCCGGGCCATAAATAAACACATTTATGCACACAGCACCCAACACACTGCACCCCACCAGCCAGCACTTCATACCACTCTCCGCCGTGAAATTGACTCTCCCTTGTCAATTTCGGCGGCGGAGCTGGAGAGTGGGGCTCACAGCGGCGGGCCGGAAGAATTTTTGCTGGAAGAATTTTAGTCACTAGGGGAGCCGTGTTCCGGAGCTGCGGCTCGCCGCGGCTGAAGAGCCGCATAGCCGCAGCTTGAGAGCCGCGGGTTGCCAACCCCTGGTATAGACGCTTAGCTCTTCAAATGGAGACTATAATAGTAACTCTCTGGCCTCTTCCATCTAAGTATCTTAAAATGCTTTGCAGACGTTAAGTCCCACAATTACCTCTCCTCTGCATTGTTTGGCATAATTATCCCCTTTATACAGATGAGGAAAGCCAGGGGAATTGACTCAAGGTCATACAACAACTCAGTGGGAGACCTGGGACTGGAACCCTCATGTGAGTCGCAGCCTAGCACCTTAACCACCATCCTTCTATTCTGGCCCTAATAAGACTGTGATACAGGGCTCAGGTGCCTTTGTTTTCCTGTAATTATTTGTTCACTTGGTTTCAGTAGCACTCACAATTAGAGCTGATTGGAGGATAACTTTTTTGTTTCATGGCTACTTTTAAGATTTTAAATTTTGTATTCATTTCGCATTGAAATAAAAACAAAACCTTTCTAATGTTTTCCCAAAAAAACAGATGTTGCATGTGTTTGAGCAGCTGGTCTCGCTCTGTAGCTTGGTGTTTCAGATCCTGGCCTGGGATGTGGGAGACCTGTGTTCAAGTCCCTGCTCTGCCTGATTCAGAGCAGGTTTTTCATTCCAAATCAAGTTAAAAAAGGGACTTAAATGTGGTTCTCCCACATCCCAGGCTAGTACTCTAATCAAAATATTCTCCACCCCCACACGCCCAGGTTCTTGATCCAAAAACCGTCCTGACAAAAAATTTGCAGAAACTGGTACGTCTCTACAAAACACACAGGCTCTGATGAAATAGCATAGTTTGGTGAAATTTCATTTCACCAGACATGTTCTGACAGCTCTACTTATAATATGCTAGGTGTCTCCAAAAAAGGAGAGATGCTTATGTTGGGAATGGGTGCAACAGATTAGTAAAGTTGTCAAGATGACGATTGGCCAGATGGTGGTAATAGAAGGCTAAGGAAATAGCTATTTAAAAATAAATAAGAACTATGAATTCTTTCTTATTTACTCCTCAGATTTGTAGGTATAAGTCAGATAGTCTCACCGCAAGTATCACAGCAGGAGTTGGTCTTTAAGAGCAATAGAGGGGATGTGACTTGCCCAAGGTGAGATGGTGAGTCGAGTTATGCATTTTAGGAACATGGCATGTTCAAAGAAAACTCACTGTCCTTCATACAGAACTAAAAGGATTAACCTTTGATGGTCATAGAAACCCTCTCAAATCCCTGAAGCTGTTGAAAATCAGCTGAGAGAGTATATTTGTTGTAGTCAAGTGAGTCAGAGCCCATTGTGAGAGGTAGGCACCTACAGGAGTAGAAATCCATTTTCCCCTGCATTCTGAGACAAACTTGTCATCTTATTTATTTCCGTCTTTAAAATGTTTTGGTAATGCATGTTTCAGCTCCGAACACTTGTTCCCACAGTCTCATGGTCTGCACATTCTTTGCTCTCTCCTAGTGGGCCCGGGGATGGTTTTTTCAGCTCCGCCTTTCAATCCCGACTGATTGGGAACAATCTTCACAATGTCTCGGTACCAGAGCGTAAGTGTCCAGTCATTGGGGGAGTAAACTCCTCAAACTAACCTTGCCAATATAACTATGTCTTTAAAAAACCAAAAGCCGTTGTTAGCCAGTCAGCAGATTCACCAGCAAGAGTGAGCTGCCTCAGCAAGTGTGACTTTTGCTGGAGATTAGGCTGTGTCAGCTCTCTGCCACACCAGTCTGTCTGCGTCACCTGTAAATGCCGTGCAGGTAACAATCAGTGAGCCTCAGTTCCCAAGTTCCCCAGATGTCTCCCTGCAGTGTCCAATCTCTCTTGCTATGACAGTCACAGAAATTATTAAATTCGTTGCCTGCAAATAGACAATGTATACACCAGCCTGTTGGGTTAGCTGATAAGTCACGCAGCATTGAGATGGCTTTGTAATAGAACAAGAATAAATTTAGAGACTTAAGTGATACCAAGCAAGAGAAAAAGAGAGAGGTATAGTTACAAAGAAAACAAAATAAAACAAGCTTTATAGCGTTTAAATCTTAACAGAATACAGTCTTGTCTCAGGCAATTTCTCACTTATACTCACTCCTCAGAAACTTCAACCCACATGAATTTACCTTTCACAGATTCCAAGAGCTCTGGCCTCATTTGGCCCTTAAGTGATATGTAACTAAAATGTCTTTTCCTCCTGTTATATTACGCTGCAACAGGGCATCTGTTGAGCACTTCTTGCAGCTGCGTACAGTACTGCAGTCTTTTTCCCATTCCTGGCGACTCCTGTAGGTTGTCAGCCTTTCTTGGTGGGTCTTCAGTGGCTTGGCCCTCCAGCCAGATCACACAATACTAATGAACCCCTTCTGGGGTAACAAAAATCCAATCAAAACTGTCTATCTGCACTCACCAGGGTCTTCAACCCCAGCTCTGGGTCCTTTAATTTCAGCCCTTCACTTGGGCTTCCAAACAAGCCTTGTCCCCTTCTGAGGGTTTACACCACTTCTTCCATGGGAAAACCCGAGCCCACTCACTACTTCAGGTTCTGCCCTATAAATAGCCATATAGTACTCGATTCAATTTGTTGCTACTACTTCCCTGAGCCTCTTCCTACCTGGCCCCTTTAACTTCACCTCTCACCTCCGGGTTAAGGTTCTCAGGCTCTCTCTCTCCCAGTTTAAGAAAATGCAACAAACTGAGCTCCTTTGGACAGGTGGGAGCACCCTTTCTTGCCCCTCTGGTCCCAGCCAGGAACTGACCTGCTAAGGCTCTGAAGCTCCTTTTCTCTGAGTCAGCTGGTCTCAGATTGGCTGCTCCCATGCAGCCTTTCTGTGCAGGCCTGGGGGACCCACCTTCACTGCTCCTTTACTGGGGTGGGGTGTAGTAAGACCATGGGGACTTCTGGAGGGACCCATGAAGGCCTGGTACACCCAGTCACATACCCAAAGTCCATTGTCTATGCTTCCAGACCCAGGAGGACTTCTGGGGATGCAGACTCTGACCCCGATGTGCTTACTAAGTTCTTTCTTCCCTTGTTAGCTAATTGCATTGTTTACCTTTCATTGTCCTCTCCTGTAATCAAGCCAGTCAGACAGGAGAATCCATATTCCTTTGTCTAGGGCAGGCTTGATTTATGCACTGCCACCAAAACACATTTCAAGAGCATATTTCTAGCAATTCTTTACACACAATACAATTCTTTATACACAACTAATAAATGCATCATGCAGTGATCCTGACCAGCATTTCACCAGTTTATGTATGATACTTTACATGACACCTTTTAGATACATATCATGAAAATGGTGTGTTGGGGTTAGTATGTCAGATCTGTTATGACTTGCACCTTGGTGAGCCCTCTGCCAGTTGGTTTTGAGGGACTCTTCAGATCACATAGGGACCACTTTTTGCAGCTGGGAATGGTAGCTCTTTAGTAGACCTTCTTGGCTATTTGAGAGAGCCCCCTCCAGAGTCTTTCCATTACCCTAAGTCTCTCCTGCCTGTCCAAGAGGCATGAAACCTTTATATGTGATTTCCTTTAAGACACATGACTAGGAGCAAGCGTATGACCTGCAGTTACAGCCCTCGGTGTTAAAAGGCCCGAGTGCTATAACATGCATGCATGTGTGCTGAGGTCCAGTGCCCTGCTACGACATTCTTCTTTGTGTTTTCAATAGCATCTGCCATTACAAAATTGGAAATAATGCTAAGGCTTGAGTCTCTTTTTTGCCATTTCTGTTTTTGCTTTACTTTTTGTCCTTCGCTCTGTTTGAGACAGTGAAACAAGACTTGTCAAGTTCACTTTTTACTTGTTGGTAAAACAACATCGCTGAAAGGGAAAGGCTTACGTTAAAGAGACACCATCAGCTTAAAACTCATACCTGTGACCAGACCCTCTGGTTCAGCTGATCTGTGTTCAGTGCAGGACTGGCCTTAGGGGACAAAGACAGCTGTATGCCACTTTTGTGGCTTCCTGATCCTGAAGCCTGCCGGGGGCCTCTGTATCCCCAGAGCAACTGAGAGCAGCTTGAAGGGTGCTTTAGCTTTTGCTTTGCTGTCCACTGCTCCAAAATGTTGCTCCAGCAGTAGGGGATTGCCAGCTGCAGTGGTGCTCTGGCCACACCCTTTCTTTCTCAGCCACACCTCCTGTACTAGGGACTATAAGGGTGGGTGGTGAAGAGCTGCTAAGCCAATTTGATGCCGGTTGGTAGCTGGTTAATTGCTTTCCTGCCCCTTTGCATTGTTGAAGGGCACATCAGGATGGTAAGTGAAGCTGAGGATTTAAACTATTGCCTGCATTTTGGGGGGGGGGCATACTCTTGTAATAAGAGCTATATCAAAGATTTCTGGAAATTAAAGATTGGAGAGAAATTTCCTTTTCTGTTTTTTCAGTATTGATTTGTGCACTTGACAGCAGTATGTATATACTCACTTTCACTGTGACTCCTGCATCGTCCGTCATTTTTCTCTTTTATTTGTTTGAGTCCTTCTCATAGGAACAAGCGAGAGAACATTGTAAAAAATGGGAAGGTGTGATCCTAGAGCCACAAAAGTTGTCCAAAGGTTACTGCAGGTGCAGTGTCTGAAGCTATTTAAACTTTTTTTTTTTTTAATTGACAAGCTCTCATATTGACCATGTCCTTGTAAAGAAGAAAAACAAACAAACAACCCAAATACTCTAATTATTGTAATTAATTTTTTAAAAAACAAGAAAACACTTCTATTTGCGTTAGGTTTGGAAAATCCTCTCTCTCCTCCACTTTTTTTTTTAAATGCAAATGTTGTGCCTCAGTCTAGTTTTGTCCTTTTAAAAGATTCTGGTGGATGATGGTAGGTAAGACGATAGTGAGCTGTCTGTAATTATGCATCAAAAAGGAAATAGGCCTGTCTCGAAATAAAGAGAGGTGTCTTTACCTTGAGTCACTGCACTGCAGCTCAACTGTGAGATGACATTTTACAGGAGAGTTGCCTCAGACCTGTTATCTCCCCTTCCTTTTCTTTCAGATCTGGCCTATGGCTCCGTGATCACAATGAAGAACCTTCGGATGGCTGGGGGGTACCTTCATTCGCACTGGCACCTGTATCCTGAGGGAGTGGGGGCTCGCCAGCAGCAGGTCAGCTATCTCTCACGGCAGCCAGTGTGTGACATTGTGCTCTGCTGATTTATATCCTCTAATAAAAGCAGCTGCTCTTTCCTGCTGTCATGTTCTTTTATCACTCTGCTTGGGGAGGTGCAACTCTTTCCAGTTCTCCTCTTGAGATTTGTCATGGCATTCCTAAAGACCTACTGCACTGAGCATTCAGATAGAATGGTAATGGAAGCCACATAGTGCTTACATTCTGTGCTGGCCTCTCATCACTATGTGAGTGGGTGGGGATAGGGTGCTGAGCTTTGCCCTTGTTTGGAAATCTTAGCAGTACAGGTATCTGAATTCATACCACTTTCACCACCGGGACAGGTGGACTGCAATAGTAAGGACGCATTAAAATAGGGAGGTTATCTTGGACACCAAGACAACATAAAAAGAAAGAACAGCTGCCACCTTGTGGAAAAGAGTGAAAATCCTTATGTTTAACATAAATCCATTTCGTGATTCTGAAGGGGGCATTGTGAAAAGTAAGAGCAGAGGAATGGGGTCTGGCCTTTTTGCTGTCTGTTCCCAGCTCTGCCACTGACCTCTTCTGTGATCTTGGGAAAGTCACTTCCTCCTTTTGTGTCTTAATTTCCTTTTCTCTATTTTGAGGACAACAGTGATAGTCACTGGGGAGTTGGTGTGGGTTCATTCATTAGATTAGATTTAGGTTTCTTTAGATTTATAAACTAATAGTAGTAAGAGGCACCAGTCTTAACTCTCTAGACATCTGCAATAAATAATTAAAATTATAATAAGTCAAAGAGAGAATCAGCAACCCCATAACCTAAAATACTAGTGAATCAGGCAGCACAAAAATAAAGCAAATTTCCCATTTTTCTCTAAGCATCACCACAGCAATATCTGCGTCCTCAGCAGGTTTCCTAAGAAAACTTGCTTTGCAGTTTAGTCTGTAAAGTGCTTTGAGATCCTCAGATGAAAGATGTTGAGGATAGACAGCTATTTGCTTCATTTTCCTCCATTCTCTGTCACTCTGAACAATTACTTTAGAAATAGGATCTCTGTGTCTGCACCTGCTGCTTATTCCCAATCAGCAATTCTAACCATCCCTTGGTGACATTTGCAGTTTGATGCTGTGGAAGTGATTGAGATGTCAGACCCAGGATTTCTGATACCAACTGAGGAATATCAGAAGTACATGATTTAGAGGGGTAGCCATGTTAGTCTTTGTACAGCAAAAACAACGAGAGTCCTGTAGCACGTTAAAGACAAATTTAATTTCTGCAGGCATAAGCTTTTGTGGGCTGCAGCTGACTTTGTCAGATGCAAGAAATAGAAATCAGATAGGGGGTATATATATACATCCAAGGGTAAGGAACAACAATGGGGAGGATAGGTGTAGGAAAGTCCATTCAGTTAGAGTAGATGAGGCCTATTCACAGCCATTGATTAGAAAATTAGACTGTGTGAACAGTTACAATTACTTCTTGTAATGAAATAGTCATTCCAAGTCCCTATTCAGACCCAGTTTGAGTGTGTCAAGTTTGCATATGAGTTCTAGCTCTGCAGTTTCTCTCTGAAGTCTGGTTTTGAAGATTTTTTGTAGAAGTACATGTTTGCAGAACAGAAGATCTTGTGGAAAGAGCTTTTGAACTAGGACTGAGAGAGGAGACAGAACCACATAGACAGGACGTTAAGACCATTATGTCTTGCCCTATCTTCATCTGCAGCAAGGGAAATTTAAGTTAGATATTAAAAAAAATGTTCTAACTGTAAGGGTGGTTAAGCATTGGAGTAGGCTTCTACGGGAGGTTGTGGAATCTCCATCACTGGAAGTTTTTAAGTACAGGTTGGCCAAACACCTGTCAGAGATGGCCTAGTTTTACTTGGTCCTGCCTCTGCACAGGCTGCTAGATTTATGACTTCTTCAGGTCCCTTCCAGTCCTGCATTTCTATTATATGATTTAGAAGATTTAGCAGGGATGCACAGCACTCGCAGAGCAAAAGGGGAAAGGCAGACAAAAATGTTGCAGCTCCAAGTTACATAATGTACATTGGTAACACACAGATCAAGTCCCTCACTTGTTTAATGGAGTTATCAGGGTTAAGCAACATCCAATAACCAGGAGTTTGTAATTCAGGGACAATATCACAAAATTATCCTGTATTTAAATTTATTGTATCAGCATTGGATGCACTTGGTATTTTTGACCTGCTGATGGATGGATTTTGTACTTTGGTCAGATCTGACTTGTTGGTGAAATGAAGTGGTTTATTATTGTGTTTCCAGGTCACTGCCTATTTACACAAGGACTTGAACAACCTGTGGATTATAAAGAAACATGATTCCAACACAGGTAAACAGAACTCTAGTAAAATGAACTGTCTAACTGATACTTCTGTTTTTTTACTACTTGGGATCTCTTCCCAAATAAAGGATTTTTGAGGGTGAGGCAGGTTATTGATCACATCCTTCCTGTACAAGTGAGATGTCCTATCTTTGCCCAACTGATGGCTGCATTAGTAACTTGCCAGATGATCAAGGACTGCAGTTAGGTATAAAATGGGACAGATTGCAGTCACCATTTTCATTCATTCCTTTGTGTGGTCCACAATGCCTACGGGTCCCAGCATGCCATATGCCATTGATATGAGTGGATGGTTGCTTGGGTGAAAATGGAATATTGCATGTTGGGACCTATAGTCCATACAGACCATGTCTTAAAACCCAGAGACTATATGTGGAGCACGTTTGGTACATATGGTTTTCTTCCTGCTCTAGTAGTGCCTAATAAGATTAAAGTTGATTGGCTGCTGCTAAAAAACCGAAAGTATATATGTGCTATTCTGTCAGCCTTCCTGATGTACCCAGGGGCAGCCACTCTGCTGTCTGGAAGCTGCCATGATATGGTTCCAGGGAATAACAGTTGGGACCGATCCTTGGACTGATTCTAAGGGTTGCACTAGGGTCCGATGAATTGAGTTTGCTGAGAGCATCTTCTGTTTGGCTGGGGGTCAGCATTCTCTAGAAACTGTTTCTAGAAGTATTGATTTCTTTTCAAAACCTGGTGTTGTGATGTATTTTTCTTCCAGCAGATCATTTAGATCCTTCCTACTCTGTGGAGTTTGTGAGGCATGGAGATGTTATCCGGCTGGAGCACAAAGAGTAAGGTGTTTAAGAAATAGAAAAATATAAAGGGTTGTATGTCTGTTTTCTGGGAGTTGAACAGAATCAGCATTTGCCATACAATTGGTGAATGGGGTTGGTGGTGAGACTTGACTTGCCAATGACTAGAATTAGGCTAGCACAAACCTTCAACAAGCTCTTTTATGCTATGGACTTTTCTCCATCTTTCTATTCCCAGCATTGGGTTTGTGGAGTTTCCCTCTGTCCAGTCGCATATTTTGAATGAGATCTCTGAGCCACTGTCCTTTCTTGAGATGAGAGATCTCTGACCAGAACATCTCCGCTTCACCACAGTGAAGTATCTTCTTTTTTGAGAGAGCCACCTGCAGGTCAGGAGAAATCTGTCGAGCTGTGCAGTATGCAAAGTTGAGGGCTATTCCACAGCAAGACAGTCATTTGAGACCTTTCATTCTGTTGTTTGTGCCCAGAACTTTCTGCTCTTCCAGCTTGTCAGGAAAGTTAAATGCTTCAGTTTTGCCTAACATGCCAGGAATATGGGGCAAAAGTACCCCCATTATTGCCTTGTGTACCCACCATGTCCCCGCTGAAGTTCATCAGATATTATCAGATACTGAGACTACATTAGTGAAACTGTTTCAAATGATATGCTCTCAAGTTTTCCCTCTTCAATGAATGCCTGCTCACAAGACTGTGACAGGGAAGCCTGGTGTGCTGGCCTTAAGTCTGCATTTCCCCTCCTTTCACTGTGCAACAGAGGAGTTTGCCCCTGAGCGTTCATTTCTTTAAATATACAGGACCTCTATTGACCTGCAAATTGTGCAATATTGCTCTGTGACCTTCAGTATTGCCTTCCCCAAGCATTCAGAAAGCATGAATCAGGCCTTAAAAATCATGAGATTTTAAAAATAATAAATGTTGAGTGCTTTTTATCTGCCTTCTGGCTTTTGAGCCTTGTTGAGGGTCCATGTTTTCAAGCTTTTCTTTGCAACCATTAGAGCTAAAAACTTACTTTTTGTAAGTGAAAGCTGAGATTCTTAAATAATAACATGATTCCAGCACCTGGGGCTTTAAGAAAAACACCAAATATGTGAGAGTTGTGATAAAATCATGAGTTAGCAGCACTGCTTTTGCATGCAGAAGAGGCTGGGCCTGCAGTGGAAGAACCAAGAAAAACCTAGGTTCTGTATAAATGATGCAGCAAGTGATATTCTTTCTTTTGAGTCTTAGCCTGTTGGTTAAACATGGCGTTAGGGGATTTTGTGCTGCTAGGGGGGGCAGTCTTTTGCATGGAAATAAAACTAATGATCAAGAATGGTCAGGACCTTGAAGACCACTTAGTATGTTTTGCAAGAACAGGGATGTTAGCCCTAGTGCCCTGGGTAATTGTATTCTTCATACAAATTCCACCACCCAGTGGTTTCATCTGAACACGTTCCATGTCCTAACCAGTATGCTTTTGAACTCCAGAGATGGTTGACTTTGGCCTGTGAAGTGATTCCTATATATGTATGGTTCAGAAATCAATTTGTAATGCCTGTAAAGTGCTGTGGCATCTGTATAAATGAGTCTTCATTGTTGACCAAAATGAAAGCTCTTCACACAAACAGTTCTCATTGTAAAACTGAAAATTGTGTTTTGCTTGTAATTTAATTTCAGGACTTCTAGAAATCTTCACAGTCACCAGCATGAGGCCCCCATGACAAGGAAGCACTTTCAGGTCACTGGATATGGCATAGTAAGTGAATAGTAAGAATACCTCCTTCCATCTGAGGGAGGTTCATCCCAAGACAAAAAATTTATTCCTACTTTTAGTTTTCTGTCTCTTACCCAGTTTCTTATCCATGAGAACACTTACAATGCATGCAAGTACAAGGGAGGTTATAATGGAAGTTGGACTCATTACACAGGTTAATGCATATGATACATTATGATACATGTCAGTCTGTAAGGTTGGAGAAAAATCCATTTTATTATATTAATAATTAGACTAGCGCATAATTAAGGTCTTTTTCAAAATGTGCAGATACAAGGGAACAGCGTTAAACTTTCACCACAACCTTAGCTTTGGCAGCACCAGACTTTTTGTAAATTCTTAGCCGTGCAATCTTAAAGCTGCACTGACAGTTTATTTTCTATTATAGTTTTGTACACAGACTTGTGATGTAGATAAATGGCTTCTAGGGTGTAGGCTGAACATTGACAAAACTCTGACTTTTGTAAATGAAATCTGCCTTGAGTCTTAAATGCCCAGAAGCAAGAGGCTACTGAATAAACCCACTATGCTACCCACCTAAATAGCCCTGTTTAAACTGTTTTTTTTTTTTAAATCCTTTAAAAATGTTATTCCATATCTTGAGAGCTACATATCAAGTTGAAGCAAAGAATTTTGGGATTGGCGAAGTAAATATATATGTAAATAGTAGTCACGGGCGTTGTTGGTGTCTATAAAAGTCACTTCCTGCTGGGGAATCCCTATTGTTAACATTCAGGAGGTTAAGTTGGGTCTGATCCATTCAGCTTTGTCAACACTGTAAAGTTTCAGAAGCTCCTGTTTTCTGTATCTTGTTCTCTAGTGACACCTGCTTTTGTTTTCTTTGGTGGTGTGTTTGAATGGCAGAATGGAACAGGAGATGCCAATGACTTTTGGAGGATTGAGGTGGTGGGCCGGAAGGCTGGGAAACTCATTAAAGTCCTACGGAGTCAGATCCGACTGACCCATCTGGCCACAGGATGCATACTTGGCTCCTCTGGGAAGACGCTGCCAAAATGGTAAATAATATCTGAGCCTAGCTTGTGATTCTTCCTGCCAAAAGTCTCATGCTAGCTGCTGCTCATCCTTTTCTTACACAATTGACACCATATCCCCTTGTTCCGTGGCACTTTTCAATGTGGACTAGAGAATACACACGTTTATTTTCCCCCCATTTTTATTCTTAAAAGGAAAATAACATCTGATAGGTAGAAAATCAGAGTAAAATCTTGGGTTAGGGTTATGAAATCCACAAATGGCAGTTCTGGAGAATAAAGTTCTTTACCAAGAGGTCCAACCCAGACATCAGCATGTGGGTGTGCTTCAGCCCTGTTCAAGGGGGACCTGCTTTAGGTGATGAGTTCATTTTCCAAGAATCATTTAATCCTTGGCCTTCGCAAAAAAATTGCTGTCCTGGGGGACAGTTGTGCTGATGATGGCTGCAACATAGACCCTTGGAGACTGGGACTCTTACATCACCAGCTCATTTCACTGTAGGAGCTGCCAGTGACCTAGAGATGAAAGACTCCATATCCCATTCCACAGTCCTCTGAAGCATCCAGTCCCTTGCTGTTATATTTTTATCGGTTTCTCTTCATTTTTTAATTGGAAGACCTGGACCACAGTAGTGTCCCCACCCTTCTCTCCTATGTATGAGCACAGATCTGGAGTATGAGAGCAGATGCAACAAGCTGCTCTGGAATGGGGAGAGGGTTTTTTATCTGTCCCAGGACTCTGTAAAAGCCTGTGCACACTAATTGTGCTCTCACTGCTGGTCAGTGAGGGCAGATAGCGCCGACAGTGATGGAATGGCCTGAGCCTAAGGTATTGGAGTCATCGAGACTGTCCCTGTGGGCCCAGTCTCCTGGGGGGTGTCATATGGAATGAGGCTGGCACAAAGAAATGGCCCCAGAGTTTGAATTCAGTGTCCCAGAATGTACTGATTGCCTCAGGCATCAGAGTTCAAATAAAAAGGAAAGATTCTTTCTGCAACACAAATTGAGCCGTGGAGCTGATTGTCACAGGACATCGTTAAGGGCAAGCGCTTAGTGAAAAGATTAGGCATGCGCATGGATTACGAGAACATCAGCAATTAAGTTATGATTTTTTTTTAAATTGTAAGGGATGTAAAGACTCATGTTTCAGGGAATAAGCTATTTGCTAACTGAGAGGAGATAGGAAGCAACTTCTCCTAGGGAGGTTGTTCTGTAGCATCCCACTTAAGGGTCTCTTGCAATTTACTTCTGAGCATCTAGCCACCATTGGAGGCAGAATAGTGGACTAAATGAATGATTGGTCTGATCCACTGTGGCAATTCCTTTGTTTTATAATGGAGTTGCTCTAGGTATGAATTGGCTTTTAAAGTAATGGTGACTGCTTTTCCTGGGAAGAATGTAGAAGTTGATGGGAGCTACAGATGCTCAGCTCCACTGAAAATAAAGCCACATATTTATGTACCTAAATATGAATTTCAGTAGCTAATTTCAGGCATTCCAATATGAAAGTGTTGATCGTCATATATACAGCAGGCTTGTGACCTTAGACGCCCCTCAAATCCAGTCCAGTTTCTGTTTCTACTCTGATAAGGCAGGACTTCTGGGCGTACAGGAATAAATGTTAGCATTGGATGCTGCAGTTGGTGCTAATTGGTAGCTGGACGTGGGTGGAGGAATGTCAATGTGAATGAAAAAGTCAGTTGAATTGTAAATGGTGGCTAGTCCTTCGGGAGGTGAATGACTTGCTGTTCTGCTGCTCCTCAGGGGCTGGGAACAGGTGGAAGTCACCTGCACTCCGTATGTGAAGGAGACTCCCAGTGCCCTTTGGAATGTTGAAGATCACATCAATCCCAAGTGTAAGTGATGAAGTCTCTCGCAACTCTAACCATTATGCAGGTTGGCTTCTCTGTCTTCAAGGGGAGAGAATGAGCTTATCAAGAGGTCAGAGCAATGTTTGGGATCCCTGGGTTCTGTTCCCAGCTCTGGTCCTGAGCTGTTGCATGATCTTGGTCCAGTCACCGAGCCTCACTGCCTCAATTTCTCTATTGTAAAATGGGGGCATGGTGGGATTATGGGGTCTGGTGTTTATAGCCCTTTGAGATCCTCGGGAGCTGCTGAAGTGTGAAGTATTATGGAAGGGCTGGTCACAACTCGATAATCATAGTTGGAACTGATGTTCCATTAGGAAGCTTATTTTGAGCCCCCCCCTTACCAGCTTTTTAATTGAAGGAGCTATTCTGAATGTAAGTGGGTAGCAGAAATTTTGGATGATTTTTCAGACATGTAGGATCCTCACTGCCTTATTCCACACTTGCCTCATCCTCTTTTCCAGGAGCATTCAAAAAATGAGGTTGCTAGTTGCTAGAATTGTGACATGGGCTCGGAACAGAGTTGAGAGAGCCAGTTATGACACACAGCACAATCCAAAATGTAGACCTGTGTCACGGTCTTATTCACTGCTCTGCTTAGATTGCGTTACTCAACCCTGATTTTTATCACACAACTTGCAGGATTCTGACCTTGTTAAAACCTGTTATTTTGCAGCCTTTCAGAAGCTCTTTATTCAACCCAAGAGAAATAAATCTGAGCTGTTCATTTGGTCTGGAGTCTTCTCACATTGTCATGCATTTTGCATTCTCCCATTCATGGCTGATCTGTGGATAAAGAGCAGTCTTTGAACAGCGGGGCTCTCATTTCTGCTTAAACACAACGACTCTGTTTATTACAGGGAGTTTTATCTACTTCTCACGCTTCTGAAGGTGCAGTGGGAAATCAAGGAGTAGATGAGTTGTGAAATTCACTTGGGGATACTTTCTTGACTGCAAGGGGCTGTGTTTAGAATATGAATGAAATGCAGTAGGAACCAAGGATGCACCAGAAGAAGGTTACCCTCAGATTTGATACAGGAGAGAGTTTAGTGAGTCTGTGTCTGTTTGTGTTAAAGGAAGGTGGCATGTACAGGCTTCTACTGCTGTTTTTGTTTCCATAGTGCCCAATATCAGTCTGGATGTCCTGAAACCCTCCTTCCCAGAGATTCTCTTGGAGTCCCACATGGTTATGATCCGGGTAGGATGGCTTTATTTCTAGATTGTTGTGTGTGGGTTTTTTAACTCTCAAGCTAAAATGAAACATTCTTTACTGTGTTGTCCAGGTAATAGCAGCAGTCAAGCTGGGACAGAATATATGTTGGCATACGTTACAAGGATTTATACTTAGAGAGGAAGCATGGCCTTATGGTTGAAGTACTAAAATGGTATTTGGAAGATCTAGATTCAGTTCCTGACTGTTCTATAGACTTGGTGTGACCTTGAGCAAGTCACTTAATCTCTCTCTTTGTGCCTTATGTTCCTGTCTGTAAAATGGGTATATTAATACTTCCCTACCTCATGGGACAGTTGTAAAGAGAAGCTTATTAATGTTCATGAGGCACTCAGATACCGCAGTGAAGGGGGCCATAAAAATATCTAGATAAACACTTGGGGCTACATGAACATCTGATGGAAAAATTTAAAGACAAAACCCCATCGTTTCAAAAACTTTTCCATGTTCTATTCTCTGCTTTCCCCTCCCTTCATTCTTTATCATTGAGGATGTTTGTAAAAAAGCAGATTTGTTTTCTTCAATGTTTGACTGCTCTTGTCATCTTCTCGCCTTTTATATGACCTTGGTCTAATCTCTTCTCCTGTCTGTGTCTTAGTTTCTCCGTCTGTAAAATGGGGATGATACCGACCTTTCAAAAGACTGTGAGGTTAATGTATTGTTTATAAAGCTCTTTTGAAATGAAAGGGTCTGTAGTAACATTATTAATGCTCATTATTTCCATGGCAACCAGTTATAATATTGCTTTAGGTAGGGAAATATCAACATAACTGTTTCCATGGAAATAATTTTCTTGTCTCAAAATGAGGACTCTTATTTCAGACTGAAGGAAAAGCTATAGGAGTATCTGAGCTCTTAAAAAGCTAATATCCTGCTTCTTCCATACGTCCTCAGCAATAAAGAACCAGGGAAGAAAAATGTAGAGAATACTTGGTCTTGGTGGTAACCTGGGAAACATTTACACTTGTGCAATAATTTTAAGCTATAGGAATCCTCTGGGCTACAGCTACCAGAGGATAACATGATTATGCTCTTTGATGAGCACTCCATCCAGCAGAAGACATTGATATCATGCCAACATTCGCTGGGGGAGCACGTGTATATTCACACCCAAATCTGTGCACACACAGGATTAGGTGGCACAGGGAGCAGCGCCTATAGTGAAGGTTGAGCGACACTTTCTATTATAAGACTGTTTTCAGTTGGCAAACTTTAACTGTTTCCTCTGAAATTTCCCATGCCAGCTGTTTGCCTTAGGCTGAATTTTAATGAAAGATTCAGCAAAAATAATTCAGTCATTTCCCGGGGGGTTCGGGAAAGTACATTGTTTTGCCCATGTTGCAAAAAAAAACCCTTAAAACCATTTAAATAAGAAGCAATATTGTCTGCATCGTTTGAAGTAGTGACTGGAAATTTAGTAGGAGGTTTGTCCTGGTGTCAAGGATATGTCCGTTGCTGTCTCCATGAAAATCCCATCATGGGAAGGCAGGGCCTGAGCAAGACTTTCCCTGCAGTTGCTCCTTCTGGGTGCCAGGGGCTGCTGTAGGCTCTCTCTCATGCTCTCAGTGCTCTCCCTACTGGTACTCAGTAACCTAGCTAGCAGGAGGAGGAGAAAATAACCTGTCTGATATGCAGATGAGTGAGGAGCCAGGCCTGGGTGGGGGTTGTGAGGAGGGAGATTGAGACACAGATCCAGGGAGTAGCAGGAAGACTGGGATGAACAGCTATGGGATGGTTGGAGACTGGGTTGAGGAGCAGGGCACTATGGGAGGTTATGGGACATAGAGCTGAGGTAATGGAATGGGACAAAGAGGGCCGTGGGGAGACTGGGATGAGGACAGACTGGAGGGGCCAGAGGCAGAAGAGGTTAGGCTTGGTGAGAACAGAGACAGAATGGTCTGTAACCACTATATTCCACTCCCCTCACAACGTGCAATAGAATCTCAACATCTCTGCTGCCAGCAAATAGCTGTAAATCCACCCGCAAAATGTGTGACTCCACTCCCCCTAGTGGCCAGCCCCACGGACAGGGGTCCTGTAAAAAAAAAATGGTATGGGATCATGTAACTCAAGACATTTCTGTAATGCATATGCACAAGAGAGCTGAATTAAGATTGCATAATGATAGTTTGGACATTTCCTAACTTTTGAGTGCTTGACTGTGCAACAGTCTCTTGCTGTTGTTTTCTATGTGTACTATTTTATAGAAACTATCAAAGGAGAATGTTTGAAAGCTGATTATGTGCTTTGGACCAAATTTTCAAAACACAGCCTTTCATACTCCACACCAAGGTTTTCATTTCCGAGGTTTTGTATGCTTGGATTTGGGCATGCCTATTGGGGCATTAGAAAACCAGTTAGCCATTTTGCTGGTACAAATCATCAGGCACGGAAAGCTCCTTGCATAGTTTTATTGGATTCAGACTCCAAATCTAATCCTTTACTTATCATCAGGTGGTAGCTGCTTCACAAGTCACTGCTTTATGTAAATCTTGGGCCATATTCAATTCCGGCAGTTACTGTGAAGCTCCTTGCCTAGCCTTTTCCTTTTCTAGGTGTATATGGAGCCTCATGCTTGGTTTGCATCTGGAGTTTACAGGAAAGGTCACAGATTCAAACCAGTATACCTTTCCTATGCTCTGAAGATGATGGGCTTGCTTCCTGTTCTTTAGCAGCCTTAGAACAGAATTGTCATCTTCCCAGTATGTGTAGAATTGGTGCAATTAGAGGACGAGGCTCCCAGATACACAGTGATGTATATAGAATGGGGACCTAAGCTTGGTCTCTGAGTCTGACTTGTGGGTCAGCCTGGCATCTCTGTATCTTACTGGGTTTTTTTCCATCGCTGCATGCTAGTGCTAGTGTATTGAGAAAACAGAGCAAGGCCTTTGTAATTGCAAAAGGATGTGACTTGCCGTAAAGTGAAATAGTTGTGGGGGGTTTTAAGGAGCTGATCTCCTGCAAAGTAATGGGGTGGCAGGAGCACTGGCAAGGCCTGACATTCAAACCTAGGTTCTCCTGAAAGGGCTTTGCCTTACTAGGGCATTTGCTTATGCGCACACATGAACATATCAGAAACAGGATTATTCTTCCTATGCCCCTAAAGGCCTTCCTAGACAGAGAGCTGCCATGCAGGACTTGCAGCACAACAACAGGTGTTGACTGTAATTTTCTTTTCAATCTCCTATAGGGAAACAGCGGCCTTAAACCAAAAGAGAATGAAGTCACATCCAAGCCGTGGCACTGGCCCATCAACTACCAGGTATGCTGACAAATCCACCTTCCTGTCTGATTGCAAGTGCTTTTGATAGGGGTATGGCACCTTAAACTGTAGAGCTGTGGGGGCTGCATCACTTTACTAAAATGTGATGGCGAGGCTTCATTTCAGCCACTGCTGAAATAATCTGCCTTTTGGTTGACACGTGAAGGAATTTATCTCACCATTTTCACTACTGACTCTCTGCGGAAGGCTCAGTGAGATTGAAGGTTGATGCAAGCTCACTAGGCACAAACCCATTTTAATTTCCTCTGATCCCTGTCCCTGTTTCTTCTCAGGGCCTGCGTTTCTCTGGAATCAATGAAACAGATTATCGAGTTTATTTGCTGGGAAACCCGGTAAGTGGAGGATTTTTGCAAAACAAGTGACTTCTGTCTTTAACAAATATATAGTTTTGTTCTGGCTTTCCCAGAGACAGTAGCTCCCTGCCCTTCCTCTTATCTAGCAGCTTTGTTCACCTTCTCTTTTGTGGTTTCACTTAGCTTTGCATCATATCTTATGCACCCTCTGCCACTTCCATCTCCTCCTTTGCTCTTTCCCACACAGGTTGTCTGGTGGCTGAATCTAGTCACTATTGGTTTGTACTTCACAATGGCGACTTGCACCATTGTGGTCATGAAGAGGGGAGTTCATCTGACAGCTGAACTCAAAGGTAAGTCCAACTCTCCTACTCTGCTGCATTTGTAGGCTTCACTGTTGTGACACTTTGTCATCCTGATTTCCTGCTGCGGGAAAGCTCATACTCTCTCTCCTATGAAACATCAGACACTCGGAAAGTGAACAAAATGTGTTCAAGAGGAACAGACAGCAATGAGTACAAGTATTTAAAACATATAGTGCTATAAAAATGCTAAATCTTATTCCTGGAAGGACGTAAATTACAAGGAAAGGGAGAGGAATTAACAATGTTTTCAGGCTATATAGGACCATTATGATCATCTCTTCTGACCTCCTGCATAACACAAGGCATAGATTTCACTTGATCTCATCTAGCTCAGCAACTTTCAATCGAAGTAAAGCGTGTCTTTTAGAAAGACATCAGCCTTGATTTAAAGTCTGTTTTTAAGAATTGTTCGTATTAGTCCAAGGGGTTGTAACTTAGAGGAGTGAGATGAAATTAAAAACCAGTTAAATTTAAGCTAAATATCAGGAAGACCATCCTGACACTGAGACATACTAAACTGTGGAACAGTCTTCCCAGGAAAAATGCTGGAAGTGCCATCCCTCGAGCCATTTAAAACTGGACTGGACAGTGCTCTAGCAAAAGCCCTGTCGGGTGTAATCCTACATTGGCCCCAAGGGGGATGGCTCAGTTGGATCCATCTCTGGTTCATGACTGTGTGTTATGTGCTATATTAATATTACACATCCATGGTGAAAGGAGAAATGCTAGCTAGTGCCTGTTAGGGAGCTGATAGATGGAGAGGGTACCAGGAGAAGGATGTTAATAGCCCTTTGTCCTTCCTTAACCTCTTCCATCATGAGTTACAAAGCTCTTCACAAACCCTAAGGAGTCCAGTCTTACAACATCCCTCCCTGACATACATCTGTGTTTTCCCTTTTTACAGATAATAGAGTAGGAAATGAGGTACACAAAGGGAAAGTGATTTTTGACTAAGTGTATATTTAGTTTTCTCTCCTGGCTTTCCCAGAGACAGTGGCTCCCTGCCACTGAGGTTACATCTACACTGTGATAAAAGACCTGTGGCATGGCCATGGCTGGCATAGGTCAGCTCAGGCTGTGTGGCTATAAAATTGCAGTGTAGACATACTGGAGCCCAGGCTCAGATACCTTGTGAGTGGGGAGGGTCTCAGAGCCATGGATACAGCCTGAGTCCAAATGTCTACACTGCTATTTTTAGACCTGCTGTCTGAGTCCTGCGAGCCCAAGTCAGCTGCCTCAGACTCTGAGACTCGGTATTTCACGTTCTTATCACAGTGTAGATATACCCACATTGAGTTACTGACTGAGCTGGAAATAGGATCCATGTATCCAGCCCCTGTTCCTTTGGTTCTTAATACGAGACCGTATTCCTTTCCAGGGAATGGGCTGGCAGTGAGGATCAGGGAAGGCTGTTAAGCTACTCTGGAGAGAATCCTAGAAATCAGAAGATTAAAAAGATCTGTTAAGACTCATCTAGCCCATTTTCCTGTGCCACTGCAGGATTGTTCCTTACAGGACCCCATATTAGCAGGACCAGCCAAAGGCCCCCTTCAGGTCCATCTTGTGTAGCTTTTCCAGTATCTGTTCATTGGGAAAGATGCTATCGGTAGGTATTTCAGTGTGATACATTTTCTGCAATAGTAATACAGGTGGGATGTTGTGGGTAACCTTGGAACTGACACCAGTCAAGGAGACCTGTTAAGCCTGTTCCTACTGATCTTACTGGTGTTCATACTCTGCCCTTTTGGTGCTGAGGTTTGAAAGGGGAGCCAGGTTGTGAAGTTTCCTCTGCTGAAGTGTGTGTTTGTGTTTCAGAGCTCTCCGAAGTCTTGCTACATAGTGGAGGACAGATCATGTTGGGCTGGCTCCTCCATTACCTCCCTTTCTTCATGATGGGCAGAGTCCTCTATTTTCATCATTACTTTCCTGCCATGCTTTTCTCCAGCATGTTGACAGGTAAATACTGCAAAGTAGAGACCCTGGAGGTGGAGGGGAGCTGAGTTGGAAGCGGCATTTTTAAAGCGGCATAAATTTAAGAAATCGATTTCTTTCTGATCCCTGGTTCACATCTAATGCTTGGAAATGTGTACTGGTTCAAAGTGTTTTTAGCCCTAGCAGCTTAAGACATCGAACCCAACAGTTGTCATTTGGATTACCATCTTGATTTGATCTGAGGCTGTGATGTCTAGTGGATAGGGCATTGGACTGGGGTTTGGGAGACCTAGTTTCTTTTCCCTGCTTTGCACTTTCTTGCTATCTGACTTTAGCAAGTCATTTCACCTCACCTTGACTCTGTTAGCTTCCCACCCTTTCTGTATCTCGTCCGTTTAGACTGTGAGTTCTTCAGTATAGGGACTGTTTCTTACTATGTGTTTGTACAGTGGTTACTATAATGGGGCCTTGATCTTAGCTGGGACCTCTGGACATTACTGTAATACAACTGATACATTAAAATAATCATTCCAATTCCATTCCAGCATGATTTTTAGCTGCCTCTGCTTTGAGACCCAGTAAGAAATAAAGCTTTATGGAAGTCCCTGTTCTCAAATGATATAAAGCATTAATCTCTGACCCTGGTAGTACCTGAGCTACTAAAATCATGTTGCACTTGGAGGGGGACTGAAAAAGCAAGATGGTAATTGGAATTACGTAATTTTGTGGTCTGATACCTCTGTCAGGACTAATCTTAAGCATTTTATTCCTGTGGGAATGTTGGGAAAAACAAATTTTGGCGGATAGAAAGCTTCACATCTAGTGCTAAGGGTTGATAAGAGATCAGACTTTAAAGACAGAATTGCTCCTTTGTTCTTATCGCATTTTATCAGCACTTGTTTGTGACTGAATATAGCATGCATCTCTTTCCTGGCTTCCTGCATGGTGCCTTTAGCTATAAGTTTTATTTCTTCTTCTCCTAGGAATTACATGGGACACGCTGCTGAAGTTTTGTGCTGGGCGCCTGCCTTTCTGCTCCATGGGTAGGAAGGTGCATACATATGGGATGCTGGCACTGATGCTGCTCATTGCGTACAGGTGAGAGAGCCAGAAGCTGAGCTGCTCCTGCATGTGAAACACCACCTGTTGTCTCAGTGGAAACCTTGGCTGTTTGACACCTGTTGTTTTAACTTTTCACTCTCCCAACTTCTTTCATTGAATCATAGAATATTAGGGTTGGAAGGGACCTTAGGAGGCCATCTAGTCCAACCTCCTGCTCAAAGCAGGACCAACCCCAACTAAATCATCCCAGCCAGGGCTTAGTCAAACCGGTCCTTAAAAACCTCTAAGGATGGAGATTCCACCACCTCCCTAGGTAACCCACTTCAGTGCTTCAGCACCCTCAGCGTGAAAAGGTTTTTCTTAATATCCGACCTAGATCTCCCCCACTGTAACTTGAGACCATTGCTCCTAGTTCTGTCATCTACTACCACTGAGATCAGTCTAGCTCCATCCTCCCTGGAAACCCCTTTCAGGTAGTTAAAGGCTGCTATTAAATCCTCCCTCACTCTTCTCTTCTGCAAACTAAATAAGCCCAGTTCCTTCCGCCTCCTCATAAGTCATGCTCCAGTCTCCTAATTATAATAATTTTCATTGCCCTCTGCTGGATTCTCCAATTTGTCCACATCCTTTCCGTAGTGGGCAGCCCAAAACTGGACTCAGGTTTTTCTGTGACCTTGGTACTGAACCGTGTGCAGTTAATCAGACTGTGACAGGTGTTTTGATCTTCTCCACAGCTTCTACCTCTTCCATCCTCTGTCCTATGGGATGGTGGGACCCATGGCTTCAGATCCCAACAGCCCAATGGCAGGGCTCAGGTGGCTGGAATCGTGGGAGTTCTAGAGCCAGCAGGAGGTAGCCTGGAACAAGGGAATAAGAAACACAAGAACTATCAAGTGTCAAGCTGATTCTTGGGCACTGTGAAGCACCGCTCTGGAGAACTCTGGGGCATCTGCTCCCCATAGCAGCCCATTCTCTTGAGTCATCACTGGTTTGCACAGTCTGAGTCTTGGCAGAGGTGGCCACAAGCAAAACCCTCTGAGTAAGACTCCAGCCATAGGTCCTGTAGATTCTTTTTCTTGGGCCAGCTACTGCATTAAGACCTAGGTCCGCCAAGCAATATGTTGGAATTCTTTACAGTCGAACTTTGGCCTTACTTTGGTCTGTCCAGCAGCCACACTGGTGTGATTTGGAGGACATAGGTGTTTATATGTGTTGGAGGGTGAGGTTGCTTATGTCTGTCTGTGTGTGTGTGTTTCTGCTCAGATGAAATTCATGTGAGTGTAGGAAAGAACTGACTGTAGAAAGCACAATGTCCTGAGACATTAAGGATCTTTTCATATTTAAAAACTTTTATTGGTATTGTTTTATATATATTTTGGAGAATATCTGGGTACTGGCCGTGTCCTGGCCATTTGTATTTCACTGATCTGATGCTGTAGTTCTAGTACCTTGCTGAACTGAAAGTCTCTCAGTGGCTTGAAACCTACATGAGCCATCGTGCCTTGCCTGTCTCCCAGGCCCTTTGCAAACAGAATTTGTTTATCTTTGCATATCACCTTGCTTTCAGGTCACCTGTAACCACTTATGATAATCACTGTGTAGCTACATGGCAAATCTCATGAGAGCTCAGAGCCAGACAATTCCAACTCATCAGTCTTGCAATTCTGCGTGAAGATGCTAAGACGCTCCGAAGATAATTACAATGGGAGCAGCAGGTTTCTTTCATTTCCTGTCCTGGGTTCTTTCAGTCCTTTTGGGGATGCACAGATAGGCTAGAACCCTTTGACAGCTGTCATTCCTCCTTTGATACCATCAGTCCTACTGGCAGTCACTCTGTTTTGTGTGAGGAAGCTATGGCATCATCTTAATGAATGTGGAATTTTCAAAACCTACTGCTAGTTCTGGGGTATTTAACCACTAATGTTCCTTTGCTGAAGGCAGGTTTCTTTTAACAGCAAATTGTGCTTCTTGTTGCTATGATCAAACTGCCAGGCAATTGAGAAGTGGGGGGAGAGAGAGAAATCAGAACAAAAACTCTTTGCTTGTCTGCTGAAGACAGCTCTCTGATACTGAATCCATCCTTTCCCAGGTAGTAGGGGAGGTGGGAAGGGGCCTGGTCCTGGAGCAGGTGTGGGGAAACCTGTAAATGAGGTATCTACCCGTTCTTCCTTCCTCCAAATCTTCCTTTTGTTTCACTTCTCTCCCCTAAGGTCCTTTCCTTCCTCTCAGTTCACTACTACTGCCCTGTAGCATCCAAAGCAAACTGCACATGAGTCCCAGCTGTGTGTGTCCTTTGAAAAAGCGAGGTTTGCAAGGCAATTTTGCAGATGTATCGAGGCCATAATTTCAGATCCCCTGCTCTGCCTCTCAAGCCTGCTCCTGAATATGTATTGGGTGAGTATCTGTAACAGATGAGTGTGTCTGTGTTTTAAACATGAATTCTGCTATTCCCCCTCTTCCCTCTCCATGGATTCTAATGGGGGTATCTGTAACACAAAAGGCTGTTGGCATGGAGATAGTGCTAGCATCCTAGACCAGGCTGGGTGGCTGTGCTGTATGCTGGGCTGAGGCTTAGCGCAGACCTGCTGTCACTTCTATGGAATAAATGTAGGAATGTTCAGTTAGGCAACTGCTTGCTATTGTAACATGCTGGCTCAGTATGTCGTATCCGCCTCTAGAGGCTGGTCCACATACAAGAGAGGAGCCTACTACTGGTACCAGCTCAAGTGGTATATGCCTTTGCCTTTGATGCTAAAGGTTTTGTGTTAATCCCCTGCTGACAGTCTATGGGTGGGGGGTCATTACTGTAATTAACTGCTGGGTTTGATGAACTATTTCTATTTACTGTGGTAGGAAGTGCTCCCCTCTGGCTGAGCCAAGGCTGCTCAGAGATGCTATGTAGGAAAGAAGGATGAGGGAGAAGGTTGAAAACATCCCCAAATCCTGCTTAGCTTGACATGTGGAAAAAGATAAATGGATTATAAATGTGGCAGTGTGACAGGCAGACATTACACTGCATCATTTTTAGTAATATTATCGGGCATCTTGTAGTGTCAGTAAGAACATTAACCTAATGCTGTGAGGTTAGATTTTCCCTGTGGAGGTCCCACTGCCAGTGGGAGGAAGCGTCAGGGGCTCATGAAAGGGGAGCATTGAGATGCAGGATATCTGCAGGCACTGATGACCCAGCACTGATATAGACACGAATGGCAGCAAACCAGCCCCTAACTACTGAGAAGTAAGAAATCGGGTACCTATGTTGGATGGTCCCAAAGTTGGATCGCACATTTTTGCCATTATAGGACCTTTAAGCTAAGTCAAAGTGTTGATTTAGCAACCTCTATTAGTGAGGAGGTGGAGGTGTAAAAACTCCAGCAATAGCACGAAAAAGCTGGGCCCATCCTTGGACATTGTTCCTATCTCCTCTGTCACACTGATAGATCTGCTTTGGATTGTGGGTGAGCTTGGTCTGGCTAGCCGAAAACTGCACCTAACCCAGTCTCCCTTCCAGCTTTTTGTGCCCAGGTCAACTTCCAGTCTTTGTACAAACAAGACACTGCTTGTCTTTGGTGCTGGGAGTTTGGAGGCCTCACACTTGGAGTTTCTGACTGGCACAAGAGCTAACCCACTTCCTGGCCCCTGTGCACCCCAATGCCACATGCAGGGGGACACCAAAAAAAAATCTAGATATCCTACAATGGTGAGCAGCCAGTGACCAGACTCTTGATTTAGGGTGTTGAAAGAACTGCATTCAGACACTAATAACCAGCCTTTTAAAACAGGTACAGCCTAGTGGCATCCTCTGGATTCTCAGAGCCAGATCCTCAGCTGGTGTAAATGGATGTATTTCCCTTGTCTTCAGCAGAGCTGTGCTGTTTTACTCTAGCTGAGGCTCTGACCCTACATATCTGTTTCTTGAAAAATTCAGCAGGCCATCACTGAGAACAAAACAATAGTGTGTCTGTGATTGAGAGACCTACAAAATCTAGCAATTTGTGCTTCCCCTACTGGCTCTGCAGCAGCATTTAAGCGTGGACGCTCTTTCCAAAGCTGTGCAGATGTGAAGCAGTGGTTGGAACTGACCTTGGCCTTCTGGGGGAGGGAACTATCACTCCGCCTCTGTTTGGTCAGAGGTCTCCACAAGATCATATATAGACTTTCTGCTTGGGTTCTACAGCCAATATCTTGATGGACATCACACTAGTTCAGTTTAGTCTGGCATGCCTGACTAAATGAGTGGAATGAGTGCTGGTTCATCTTGAGGACAACACATTTGTCCTCTTCCCCAGTCATGTGGAAACATAGCTCGTGGTGCTTTCACAGGCCAGAAGATGCTGCTGTCTGGAGCAGCTGCTCCCTTTGAGGTTTCCAAGGCAGTCATCTGTCGTTGGGAGAGGATGTCATCGCACTCTTAATCAGAGGAGCCAAAACGTAAAAATCAGCAAGCTTCAAAATTCCTATTCCTGCTCTTTCCTCAGCTTTACACTGTAAAACTGTGTTTTCATGTCTCCAATCTTTGGAGGATACAAAGAAGGGCTTGTGTCACTGCGAGGACATGCATGCCCATTCCAGCAGCGGTTACTGAGTTAATTCCACAGAGCTAGGAGCTTGTGTCTGCGGGACAGAGCTGTGGTCCGGAAAATGTCTTTACTGGGGCAGCCATCTTCCGCATGGAAGACTCACAAATAAATGCTTGAGTCTGTCTCTCATTATCACTGTGTGAGGCACCTATCCTCAGCATAATCCACAGACCCACTAACAGGAAAGGCAGCATCAGAGAATTTCTTTTGAAGTCTTAATGGAATGGATTTATTATGCTGACGCAAAGAGCGAATGAATATGATCCAGCTTTTTATATCCCCTCTTATCCTCCCCCTTCCAAAGCCTTGTGCTCCTTCCTAGGTTGTCCTCTAATTACTGAGCCCTTTGGATGTGCAGCCAGCTTCCAGGAGTGCCTGGCCCAGAGTTGGGCTGAGCTGCCCTGTCCACCTCACATTTTCCTCAAGGAACGGAATACCTGTCATATGCACTCACGGCAAAGGCCTTGTAACAGAAAGCTGTAATAACTGACTTCTTTTAACTGCATAAGCAGAGAGAGTTCAAAGGTGGGACTCTTGCCAATTGTCCCCACTTAGGATGGACTGTCCCTCTTTGTGCCTCTGGGAATCCCATCCAATGTGTTTCAGTGCAGATGAAATGTGTGCCTGTATTCTTTTTTCTTCTGAAGTGTTCCTATTCATAGCTCTCAAATGTTGGCAGACCCGGGGGTTTCCCTCCCAAGAGTCATGCCCATGGGACTTGGTCTCTGAATCCAGTAACCAGCACTGTGTACATGAGCCATGTGCTGTGCATCACTAGAATGCTCCCTCCTTTCAGCTCTTATGTCCCTGCTGGACTCTGAGCATCCTTCCATGGTGGCCCTGTATGATCATCAGCTGTAGCACCTGGATGGGACTTCCCCCTTGACAGCAAATTACCCCTGCGAACTGGCCTGGTGTATGTCACGGGGGAAGGAGCTGAGGAGTGTTAGAGCATATGAGGCCCTTTCTCTCTGAGGTGGGAAAGATAGGAGATGGTAATGCTTCATCCACAGCATGCCCAGTGCCTTCAAGGAGTGTTGGAAAGCAAGAAACCAGGACAGAAGTGGATCTGTCTCCTGCATGGCACGAAGCCGGGCCATATGGCTGTCCCTGTGTTACTTTATTTCTGAAATACACTTCATGCTCTGCGTTTGAGGGACAAGGGCCATTGACTGTTACAGATACTATTTGGGATGGAGGATGGGGGATATTAGTGCTGAAACTGCTACTGCTGTTTTGTTTATGTAGACTCCTAAAAGTTAGGCAGGTGGGTTTATCCTGTCACATTAAGGGAGTGGGCTGGGCTCTATCTTGGAAAATGTACCCAGAACTGAACAGAAGTTTGGAAGTATAGTAATGATGAGGCTTCTTTTGTGACCCTATCCTTCCGCATTATGAACCTTTCTTACTAAGGCTGCTAATGCTAATGTATTTTGGTTGTTTTTGTGTCTCCATACATGTATTATTTGTGTCTCCATACATGTATTATTTGACTGCTGTCTCCTAATTCTTTCTTTTCAATTGTAGAGCAGCGTGGTATGCTAAATGCACCATGTATTAAATGGCTGGGAGAGAACTCCCTTGAACTAGAAATGCATTTTGTAAAGGAATTTACAGAAAATGAGAAGTAGAATTTGGACTTCAGTTTTGTAATAAATAACTCTGCTTTCAAATGTCTTGTTCTTTTCATGTCTACCTTTTTATTTTCACACTCACACAGCTGAAAAGCTGTGGCATGAATTTTAAATGAATCTACAAAACAATCTAGAACAATGCCAGTGGTACCATGGTATTCTACAGTGCAGCCTATGGCCACCCTCCGTTTTAATATGGAAGGGCTACAAGTCCTAGCAGGCATTGCTTCACCTCAGTCTAAATGGTGGGTATGTGTAGCTATGATCCTTGGAAGTGAAGTAGATCCATTTGGATGAAGATGGAAGCATTGCTTGCTAACACTGGTAGTCTTCAGAGACCACACCTTCATATAAAAGATGAGGGCAGGTGTAATATGCTCTGTAATGCCAATTATGTGTAGCCATCAGGCTCCTGATTGGTTACCTGTGAGTAAGGCTAAGATTTAGTCATGGGTATTTTTCGTAAAAGTCATGGACAGGTCTTGAGCAATAAACAGAAATTCACGGCGCATGACAGGTCCATGACTTTTACTATAAATCCCCCTGACTAAATCTTAGCTGCTCCTGGGGTGCCCATGCCGTGGGGGCCCCCAAGGGCTGGCCTCTGAGTGCCCCCCAGCCATCCATGACTCTGAAGTCCCTGGAGACTGCTTTTCGATGGCCTCCAGGACTGCTGCTCAAGCCAGCCCCATGACTGCTGCTGCCCTGGTGATCCCCAGGGCCAGCCATGCTAGCTGCTGCTTGAGCAGCCAGTGCAACTGGCCATGGGGCCACTCCAGCAGCGCCTGCTGCAGCTGTCCATGGGTCACGGAGGTCACAGAAAGTCGTGGAATCTGTGACAGACTCGCAGCCTATGAGGCTTTCAGCTGGGCAAAGCTCAGGCACATGATCTGTTCTAGCAGAGAGGCAGACACCCATTTGGAACAAGGTTCCATCATTGGGCGTATTTGTCCACATCACAAAAACCAATGCAAAATTCATTATAAATGCAGATCCCTGCTATCAGATAGGCCCATGTCAGGATCCTGGCACGGGCAGCCAGAGCCAATGGTCAGAGCAGGGTCAAACCTGAGGCAGAGCGTAGCGAGGGAGTCTGTAGTCACGTTCCAGGCCAGGATCAATACCAAGGATCAGAGTCCAAGACAGGTTTTAGGATCTGGGTGAGGAGGCCAGGTTCAGTGAAAGCCAGGAATTCAAAAGCGAGGAGCAGAAATGGTCATGGCAGCTAGCTACAAGGGATCCATGATGAACGCCGCATGGGTTTATATAGGGAGGGGAGCTAATCAAGAGCCATGAGGCTACTGCCTGTCAGACTCCTTGAGGCATGGTATGCTCTGTGCCCACAGCGTGTCATGGGTTGTGGAGCACAAGCTGGTCATGTTTGCTGCTGGGTGGTAGAATGGACGTGCTTGCTGCCTGGCAGCTCTGCAGACCTGGGTTTGAGATCTGGTTGTCCTTATAGCTCCAGACTAAAATAATAGGAGATGCTGTAGATCAGGGCTGGATCCTCCAAGGCTGGAATAGCAGCGTACTGCATGCTGCACATGCAGTAGTAGTAAAAAAGGATTTAAAAGCTTATATCAGTACATTACAGAAGTTCATGTATGTTGTGCTATCACTTCATAAAGTGCAAGTTACTGCACATTGGGAGAGGTGTCCAAGCTGGGTCATCTTAATCAAAGAGAGCTCGTAATACAGAGGACAGCATGGAGGAAACAAGATGATAAATGGTATGGGAGAGGCAGAGGAATCAAAATTTTCTAGTATTCCTATAGTGTCACCTAGAAGTAAATCTCTGCTCAGCGACCTCTAGAAGAGGCACGTTTCACCTTTTCTGTTAACCAAGTTCCTTAAACTGAGTTCACATCCTAAAGGGAAGGTCTCAGTGCTTGTTGCCACGGGAAGTCACTGAGGCCAAGAATTTAGCAAAAGGGATTGACACCGACAGAACTAACAATAATATCCAAGGCTGTTATAGTCTGCTAACAAATAAATTTGGAAAGAATATCAAACCTCATGCCTCAGGGTTTAAGCCAATGGCAAACTACTAGAGATTAGATCTAGACCTAATATGGGGTGTGGATTATCCCAGATCAGCCTGCTGGGGTGTTCTTACAGCTTTCTCTGAAAGATCTGGTACTGGCCTCATCTGATCCATTATAGCAGTTCCCTATGTCTGGCAAAGCTTCGAATTTAATGAAAAGGGAAATTCTTAGTGGCTTCATACTGAAATATCCAGGCTGATCTAATTTTTCTTACTGACTTTGCATTCAAATGACTGAGCTTTAGAAATTGGGTGGGCCAGATAAAGAATATTTTGATGGTTCTTATTTCTAAACTGGGTGTGAGGCTGGTATTCACTGTATTCTTTTTATATATGGTATAATATCAAAGACGAGGATGGAGATTTATTATGGGGTTCCAAAGCATAGGAGGGGAGCAAAAGCTTTGGCGGTTGGACGTGGCTGCTGTGTTTCCTGGATACAAATGAGATAAATGGTTGAAGCTGGGAGATTTGGGGAATTGGAGGTGGGAGGATGAGAGAACGATGGAGGCAGTTCTATAGTACCTTGCACAATGGACTCCTGGAATACTAAGAATAGTAACTTGATGATTTCCTTCAGAGGGTGACTGATGCTGACCGTGGGGGGGGCAAGAGGGAGATTTACAGGTTTGTGACATGTCGGAGGCAAAAAATAATTGGACAAATCAAACATTGCTATTTTGATAGTAGGTGGGTGTATGAAATTTGAGGGGAGGACAGCAATGACGCCACAGTTTGAGGGTGAGGAGGGAAATAGAAGTGGTGGATCCATAGATTTATTTTTTTTTAAGGCCAGAAAGGGCCATTAGATCATCTAGTCTGATCTCCTGTCTAGCACAAGTTGTTACATTTCAATCAGTTAACCCTGTACTGAACCAGTAACGTGTCTGACTAGAGCATCTCCTCAAGAATGACCTCTTGATTTGAAGATATCAAGATATGAAAAATCTACCACTTCCCTGGGTGGTTTGTTCCATGGTTAATCAACTTTGCTATTCAAAATGTGTGCCTTATTTCCAATTTGAATTTGCCTGGCTTCAGCTTCTAGCCCTTGGTTCTTGCTCTGTTTGTCTCTATTAGATTAAAGAGCTCTTTACTCCCTGGTATTTCCTCCCCGTGAAAGGTACGTATACACTGTAATCAAGTCATCTCTCAATCTTCTTTTTGATAAGCTAAGCAGATGTCTCTCACTGTAAGGCATTTTGTCCAGCCCTCAAATCTTTCTCTGTGTGTGTGGCTCTTTTTTGCACCCTCTTCAGTTTTTCAATAGTCTTTTTAAAATGTGGACACCAGAATTGTATGCAGTATTCCAGTGTTGGTCTCACCAATTCCATTGCGAAGGTATAAGGGACACCTTTGGACAGAGATCAGAGGCCAGCAGCTGGCTGATTAGCCCCATCTGGTGCATGTGGGAAAAGACCTGCAGCTTAGCTGGCTGATCATCTTAAAAGAAGGAGCAGGAAATGGAGAGGAGGAACTAGAGTACCTGCCAGACACTAGAGCTACTGCTGGGAGGAACTACTTACAGAAACAAAAATGGACAACAGAGAGACTGGAAAGTCCTATTATCAAAAGACTCTGAGGTAAACTAGGAATTTTGGGTTGAGGAATTTATGGGGGATGAGGGACAAATTTGGGGAAGTTTTGATCTTGTTTGGTGAGGCAACTTTGAAACAAAAAAGAAAAGACACCACAACAACTGATTCTGCTGGAAACTACCTTTTCTGGATTCAGTGAGAAGTTCCCAGACAAAATTCCCCCAAGAGGGTACTATAAGACAGGCCCCAATCTCTTACAGCCATATGCAAAAATAAAATCACCTCCCTGCTTCTACACACACTACTCCCTTGTTTATGCATCCAAGGATCACACTGGCTCTTTTTGGCACAGCAAACAGCAATAACAACAGTTGTCTGTCTGCTATGACCCCTAAATCCTTTTCTGAATTGCTGCTTCCTGGATAACACTCTCCCAATCTGTAGGTACTGCCTACATTCTTTATTCTAGATGTATGACTTTACATTTGGCTGTATTCCATGCATTTTGTTTGAGTGGCCCCAATCTACCAACAGATCCAGATTACTCTATATTATTGCCCGGTGTTCCTTGTTATATACCCCTCCATAAATTTTTATGTCATCCACAGTGTTTATTTGCCTTGGTTTTATATTTACTTACAGATCATTGATAAAAATATTGAATTGCATCAGGCCTAGAACCAATCCCTGTTTAACGCCACTAGAAAATTGCCCACTGACAATTACTTATCAAGCTATGTCAGTTAGCCAGTTCTTAGTCCATTTAACTTTATTGGTTTTATGTAGTGCTAGTTTTTGGTTTTTTTAATCAGAATGTAACTTGGTACTAAATCAAAGGCCTTATAGAAGTCTAAGTATATTACATCTACATAGTTAACTTTATCAACCAAACTTGTGATCACATCAAACAAATGAAATCAGGCTTGTTTGACAAGACTTACATGAGTCGGTTCAGGACAAGTGAACATGTATTTCCCCCTTGGGATCCGGCAAGGGCAGCTTCTCTTCAGCTTCTAGCTCCCCAGCTGTCACCTTTCTTGGGCAGAGAGATACATCTCTCTCTTTCTCTCTGTGAAACCCCCAGCAAATCCAACTGCTTAAGCAGACCTGTTTTGCTTCTCCCCTCAGACTATAAACAGCATAATTGCCATAGTTAAGTTAGCGCACAGCTTTCTAAGCAAGCGCATTTATTCTTAAAATGAAAGCGCTAAAGAGAAAACATTTTAAACAATTAAAGAACCTACATGCAAACTAAAAAAGCTTACCAGAGATCACCCAAACTCCAGCAAGGGTTCTGGCTGGTGAACAGACTTTCAAATTCCCCAAAGGGTTTTTTCCTTGTGGTTGCAAGTTCATAGCTACCTTGGCTCAGAACAAGCATGCCCATGAATATGAGTCACTCTTTTATCCAGTTTTTGTGTTTGATCTCCTCAAGGCATAGCTTCAAAAGGATGCATCTGGAGGTGGGTTATTTGCATTCCTCTACTTCAAAGTATTTCCTAGAAAATCCAGTCAACTAAAATCTCAGTGTTGTCTGTCCCTTTGTTTTAAGAGTCTGTTGAAGCTCTTAACACTTCCCAGGGTTTACATTAGTCCCGTCTCTCCCTTAGGGAAGTCACATACGATACCACAATATTTAAACATTCTACATTTTAAAACTAATAAATTCCTAAGATACTTAAATATAATTCAAGAAGATTTGTCCAGGAAATTGCCAGATCTGTCATGTTGTTTTCCATAAACCAGGTTGGCTAGCATTAATTATAGTCTCCTCCTTTAATTCTTTATTAATTGATTCTCATATCAGCAACTACATTGTTTTGCACAGCATTGATCTCAGGTTAACCAGCCTGTAACTACACAGGTCATCCTGCTTGCCCTTTATGAATATTGACACACTCTTCCAGGCCTTTGGAATTTCCTGGGTATGCTAAGATTTATTAAAAATTAATGTAAGATGGACAGAGATCTCCTTAGCCAACTCTTCTAGGACTCTTGGGTACAATTTATCTGGACCTGCTAATTTTAAAATGTTTATCCCTAGCAGATGCTGTTTAACATTGTCCTTGGTTACTAATCAACTGTACTTCATCATACTCACATGACACGAGTGCATCATCCTGCTTCTGTCCAAAAGCAGAACATAAATATTTATTGAACTCTTCTGCCTCATCTGGAGTTTGGGGACATGAAGCATCTTCCCATGAAGCAGCAGGATGTAGTTTTTGTTCGAGCCAGGAACTGAGGTGGCTGAACCAGGCAAAGCGAAAAAGGATCCAACCAGTGAAGGCGAGATCCTATACCTAGAAGTAATATGCAAGGTTGAATTCAGAAAACAAATGGCCTAGTACTGAACCAAAGGGGCTGCCCTATTGACACAGCTGTGCAGTAAGATCTGTTTGGTGGGTGGGAGCAAAGGCAGTCTCCTGGGATGCAATTAAAGTATATCGGGTGATTGAGGGAGGTGCCTTAGCCAGCAGTAAGAAGGACGGATGAGGATAGAGACAGAACTTTGATCAGATGAAAGATGATCAATGAGCACTTCAAAGAAAGGCAGTAAGAAATGTGCTTCTGAAATGGGTAAAAGATAGAAAGGAAACTAGTGAAGAGGCTCCTTTGGGAAGTGCAAGAGAAAAGAGAAATTTCCCCAAGCTTTGGCTGAGTGAGAAATAATTGAGTTGGGCCAGTGGCTGGTGAAAGAAATGAAGTGCCAAACTGAGCTCTGATGTAAGCAGCTGAAATCCCTCGGAGTTGGGATTGCTTCTGATTCTAGGTAGGGGTGGTTAAAAAGGGGTGGTTGTAGTTAGTTAGTTTCTCAAAGGCCATGCTCTGACAGCAGGGGCAGAGATAATTGATTATAATTGTGAGAGAGCACAGGACTGAGGCATGAGGTGAATAAGGATGTAGCTAAGGCTTGTTGTGTGTCTGAAGTCTAGGAATGATGCTGAACTGGTCAGACATCTGCCTTCCCAGTGCCTCAAGAAACCTAACAGCTTTACACACAGCCCCCTTTAGAGTCTCTGCTCGGGTCATGAGGTGTCATCCTTGGATCTGTCTCAGCTGTTTGTTTATATAAACGTCTCTTTTCATCAGGGCCCTGTGAGGTATGGGAAGAATCCTTGGAGATTTAGCAGCAAAAGAGAGTCTACAGACCACATTTTTTCTTTTTTTGTCCTGATCTTAATCTCCCGGCTGTGGCACAGATCTTCAATGTCATCATTGCTGCCCTGTTTCTCCCCACAGGCATGATGGCAGGCAAAGAACATTGTAGCTGTTGCCTTTACTATTTACGTGCAAGATTATTTCCCATTACATTTCTTTCACTTCTTGTTATGCAACTGGATTTGTGATTAGCATTGCTACTGAGCTGTGCAACATCATGGCCTGAGGGGGGTAGCAGGGATCACTTGTAGGAACATTTCATAAGCTCTTTTTCCACCTGAGAATGGCGGGGCGGGGGGAGGAGGGAAAGGAAGGGAAGCCGTCACAGTGCTCAGTTGTAAGAGAGAGACCAGGGGGAAGGAAGGGAATGAACCTAGCCCAGGAAGCAGGCTCTAAGGTGAGCTGAGTGCCTTGAGAGGTTTGATCAGAACTGGTTATTCATGAGAACCTGCAGATGCTGAATTTGAAATGAAAAATTGGCTGGAGAGGGATTGTTTTAATTACTTGGAAAGTGTGCCATGAAGATAAAAACTAAGTGTGTGTCAGCATCATGGGCAAAGTGAAGCCAGTGCCCAGGCCAGCTAGACCCAGGGCCTCAGTGGGAACAAAGGATGCTTTGGTGACCTCAGCACAGGCCTGGAAGTCAGGATTTATTAGGATTATTCCTAGTTCTTCCATAGACTCCACTATGTGAGTGTAAGCAAGTCACTTTTGTGCCTCAGTTTCCCCTTTTGGAAAACAGGGATGAGTCTTCACAAGAGGGATTATTAGTGTTTATAAAGTGATCTGGGATGCTTGGATTGAAGGGGATGAAAAGATTATTATTAGTCTAAAGGAATTGATTACTGTAGATTGCATAGCAGGAATATTTTATGCTTCAGACAAAAGGAATGTGTCCATCTCCTTGCCCCATGCAAGTCAGTGAGACTGACTGGAAATTCCCCTTGCCTAAATATGGTGTAAGCTGGTGTCTGCTATGGATCTGTTCTCTCCTAGAACCTCTGCCCTGCCCCGACCTAGCTGATATATTGCAGAAACCTGGAGGAATTTACAACAGGATGGAGCTATAGAACCATATAAATGGAGCCAAGGGATTTAGGTGACTTCTTTGATGGCTCCCTGGGTGACTTGACATGCTTGAAAGCTCACTAAAGATTTGAACAAGAAATAAGTTTTTGGTTTTTGATTTTAAAATCCCCTCCGGACCATTCGTGTGCTGTCAACACCTCCAGTACTGTGCCAGCAGAAGGAATTCCTTCGACAAAGGAATAGCTGTAAGAGAGAGGCTGCTTTGTATGCAGGTGATAACAGGGCCATGGCAAACTCCTCCTGAGACCTCGCTGCCGGCAATTGCATGAGCGTGTGTCATCTCCAGGTTTCAGATGTTCTCTACCCTTGAGCTCTCCCCATCTCCCACCGTCCACCCTCTGCAGAGCCACATCTTTCGAAACTGGGGGCTTGGTAGAGAGATGCTGTTGCAGGAGAAAAACTTGTTTGCCTTTTAATCAAAACTGGAAGTGATAGGGCTCGTTAAATGTGCCAGAGTAACTGTGGGAGGCTGGTGTTGTGTTTCTGCTACAGCACGGGTGGTGGCAAGGAGAACTGCCCCTTTGATAGCCTCTGTCCTAGCTTGGAGGGACCACCACTGGGAAGAGATGGGAGTTAATGGTCTCACTACTGAGCCTGCCACCAAGGAGGCTAGTTAGTGTCAGCTGTCATGGTGGTTTTCCATTAGTACCTGTCCTGAAGCCTGCCCTTCAGGTCAGTTGTCTCACCTGAGAGATGGAGATAATTGTGCTCCATGGCTTATTCAGAGACATCACTAATGTGGCTGTTTTAATTTCGTTTTGTCTGTGTGCATGGAACACAGGACTGGAAGAGGCCACCTAGATCATCAAGTCCAGCCATCGACCTCTATAGGCTCTGATCAAGTCAGGCCGGAGGGCTACAAAAGGGTACTACGATTTGCAATCTGGGAAATGGGTGGGCATAAGCCCACCCACTGCTAAAGGCCCCTCCCCCTGAAGGGGAGGCGTCACTGGACCCAGGACACAACTAATTTCATGGGACAAAGAATGAAAAAAGGAGTGGGCATGGGGGTCACAGGGTCAAATGAAGGGAACTAGAGTGGGACACTGAGTAGAGAACCCCAGACAGCACCCACTGCTCCGGAAGGTGTTGAGGGAGCCAGTGGGCACTGCCCATAGGAACTCTGCCCGGATGCGTGAGCGGACAGAGGAACAGAAGTAGGCCCCACCATTGCAGAATGCCCCCCCAGCCAGCTTCCTCTCCCTGGTCTTGTAGATGGCCACTTTGGCCAGGGCTAGGAGGAGGTTGAGGAGGAGGTCCCGGTATGTCAGCCCGAGAATGCTGAAGGCCCTTTTCCCCAGGCAGGGGTGAGGTTATTGCAGGTCAACTAGAGGCACCAGTGCCCAATTAAAGGCTGCTCCAGGCATAGTAAAAGCCTGCCTTTGTTAGAGGGAAGCGGGGGAGACACAAGCTGCCAGGAGGCTTGTGGCAGTAGGAGGCAAGACTTACCCAGTATAAGAGACAGCACGTCCTGCCAGTAGGAGAGCAGCAAAAACGGGGGGGGGGAGGAAAACCCAGGCACCAGCCTGGGGGCAGGGCTATTGCTTCTCCCTCCAGGGCTGCACCACCTCAGCTGCAGCCCCCCCAAAGAAGCCACAGCAGGGTACCTCTTTTGGGGCCTGGGCATTTAAACGCATCACACCCCTCCGGGGGTCGGAGGCACCTTCCTCAGGCCCAAGCCAAGACCCACCCGAACACTCTAGGACAGACACACTGAGGAGAGAACCAAAAGACTCGTCCAGTGTGGGGCAGATTTACCTCAGGCCTGTCCCACCAAGGGAGACAGCCCTAGCCCAGCAAGACTGAGGGGGTGCTTTGTCACAAGCCACACTTACTCATGACCCTCTTCATAAATGTATCAAGCTCCATCTTAAAACTATTCAGTTTGCCCCCCCAACTGCTAGGTGGAGTTCTGTTCCAGAACCTCACTCCTCTGATAGTTCAAAACTTCCTTCTGATTTCCAGCCTCAATTTATTTTGACCTGTCTATGCCCATAAAACTGCCCTGTGTGACCAGGGTGCAAACTCCTTTTATGCTGTGTGGGCGTGTCACATGTGAGATTACGGGCAAGTTACCTAGTTCCCCATTACAATCCTGGCCTGGTTGCTGTTGCTAGGATTCTACTTCCACAAAGAGCAACTGATGAATCTGTATTTCTTCATCAGCCTGGCAAGGAAATGGCAACTGTCACGCGGGCTGCATTAGGAGGGGGGGCAGTTGTGTTATTTGATCTTAATATGTCAAAATCATAGTG